>RCUC01129142.1:0-37406 GCA_003697995.1 Taxidea taxus jeffersonii
TTCCTCTTAGGACCACCTTTGCTGCATCCCAAAGATTTTGAATAGTTGTGTTTTCATTTGTTTCCATGAATTTTTTAAATTCTTCTTTAATTTCCTGGTTGACCTATTCATTCTTTAGTAGGATGCTCTTTAGCCTCCAGGTATTTGAGATCTTTCCAACTTTCAACTTGTGATTGAGTTCTAGTTTCAAAGTGTTGTGGTCCAAAAATATTCAAGGAATGATCCCACTCTTTTGGTACCAGTTGAGTCCTGCTTTGTGACCCAGGATGTGATTTCTTCTGGAGAAAGTGCACTTTCTTAAAAAAGTGCATGGCACTTGAAAAAAATGTGTATTCTGTTACCTTGGGATGGAATATTCTGAATATATCTGTGAAGTCCATCTTGTCTGGTTTGTCATTTAAAGCCTTTATTTCCTTGTTGGTCATTTGCTTGGATGATCTGTCCATTTCAGTGAGGGGGGTGTTAAAGTCCCTTACTATTATTGTATTATTGTTGTGTTTCTTTGATTTTATTATTAATTGGGTTATATAATGGGCTGCTCCTGTTTTAGGGACATAGATATTTAAAGTTGTTAGATCTTCCTGTTGGATAGACCCTTATGATAAAGTTTCCTTCTTCATCTCTTATTATATTCTTTGTTTTAAAATCTAATTTGTCTGTGGGGCACCTGGGTGGCTCACTGGGTTAAGCCACTGCCTTCGGCTCAGGTCATGATCTCAGGATCCTGGGATCGAGTCCCGCATTGGGCTCTCTGCTTTGGTGGGGAGCCTGCTTCCCCCGTCTCACTCTCTGCTTGCCTCTCTGCCTACTTGTGCTGTCAAATGAATAAATAAAAAATCTTAAATAAAAAAAATCTAATTTGTCTGATATAAGGATTGCCACTGAAGCTTTCTCTTGGTGTCCATTAGCATGATAAATGGCACCCCCTTGCTTTAAATCTGGAGGTGTCTTTGGGTCTAAAATGGATCTCTTGCAGACAACATATTGATGGGTCTTATTTTTTTATCCATTCTGATACCCTGTGTCTTTTGATTGGGGCATTTAGCCCATTTACATTCACGGTAACTATTGAAAGATACTAATTTAGTGCCATTGGATTGCCTGTAATATGACTGTAATTGTATTATTGTCTGTGTTCCTTTCTGGTCTATGTTACTTTTAGGCTCTCTTTTTGCTTAGAATACCCCTTTCAGTATTTCCTGTAGGGCTGGTTCAGTGTTTGCAAATTCCTTTAGTTTTTGTTTGTTCTGGAAGCTTTTTATCTCTCCTTCTATTTTCAATGACAGCCTAGCTGCGTATGGTATTCTTGCCTGCATACTTTTCTCATTTAGTGCTCTGAATATATCATGCCAGTCCTTTCTGGCCTGCCAAGGTCTCTTTGGATAGGTCTGCTGTCAATCTAATATTTCTACTTCTGTAGGTAACAAAAGTATTAGTAAAAACTAAATTAGTAAAAAAATTAGTAAAATTAGGGGCACCTGGGTGGCTCAGTGGGTTAAAGCCTCTGCCTTCAGCTCCGGTCGTGATCTCAGGGTCCTGGGGTCGAGCCCCATATTGGGCTCTCTGCTCGGCAGGGAGCCTGCTTCCCCCTCTCTCTGCCTGCTTCTCTCCCTACTTGTGATCTCTGTCAAATAAATAAATAAAATCTTAAAGAAAAGTTTAAATTTAAAAAAATTAGTAAAATTAGTAATTAGTAAAAAAAAAATCAGTAAAAAAAAGTAAATTAGTAAAAAGATGAGTACAGTCTAATATTTCTACTTTTGTAGGTTGTCCTAAGCTGCTTTTAGGATTTTCTTTTTGTCTCTGAGACTTGTAATTTTTACTATTAGATGATGGGATGTTGATCTATTTTTATTTATTTTGAGAGGGTTAGTGTATCCTGGATTTTGATGTTTGTTTCCTTCCCCCAGATTAGGGAAGTTCTCTGGTGTAATTTGTCTGATATACTTTCTGCCCCTCTCTTTCTTCTTCTTTTGGGATCCTAATTATTCTAATATTGTTTTGTATTGTGGTATCACTTATCTCTCGAATTCTCCCCTTGTGATCCAGTAATTGTTTACGTCTCTTTTTCTCAGCTTCTTTATTCTCCATCATTTGGTCTTCTATATCACTAATTCTCTCTTCTGCCTCATTTATCCTAGCAGTAAGAGCCTCCATGTTTGGATGCACCTCATTATTAGTTTGTTAAAATTTCAACTTGGTTAGATTTTAGCTATTTTATTTCTCCAGAAAGGGATTTTATTTCTCCAGAAAGAGATTCTCTAGTATCTTCTATGCATTTTTCAAGCCCAGCTAGCTAGCATCTTTATAATCATCATTCTGAACTCTAGTTCCAACATCTTACTAATGTCTGTATTGATTAGGTCCCTGGCATTCAGTACTGCCTCTTGTTCTTTTTTTTTTAGGAGAATTTTTCCATTTTGTCATTTTGTCCAGAGAATAGATGAATGAAGAGAACAAAATGCTACAAGGGTAACAACAACCCTAGAAAAATATACACTAAACAAATCAGAAGAGACCTGAAACTGGGGGGGGGGGGGGGGAAAGGGGAAAAAAAAACCCAAAAAAAAAAAAAGAGAGTACGACCATGCTGGTGAATAGAACAGAGCCACACCCTAGATTTTGGGTGTATTTTGGTCTGTTAGAAGAAACTGCCTCCTAAAATTTTAAAGAAAGGGACCCCTGGGTGGCTCAGTTGGTTAAGCAGCTGCCTTTGGCTTAGGTCATGATCCCAGCGTTCTGGAATCGAGTCCCACATCAGGCTCCTTGCTTGGCGGGGAGCCTGCTTCTCCCTCTGCCTCTGCCTACCACTCTGTTTGCCTGTGCTCACGTGCTCTCTCTCTAACAAATAAATAAATTCTTAAAAAAATAAAATTTTAGGGGTGCCTGGGTGGCTCAGAGGGTTAAAGCCGCTGCTTTCGGCTCGGGTCATGATCCCAGGGTCGTGGGATCGAGCCCCGCATCAGGCTCTCTGCTCTGCAGACAGCCTGCTTCCTCCTCTCTCTCTCTGCCTCTCTGCCTACTTGTGATCTCTATCAAATAAATAAATAAAATCTTAAAAAAATAAAAATAAAAATAAAATTTTAAAGAAAGAAAAAAAGTATATATGGGTAAATATGAAGTGATGGAATATGACTGTAAAGATGAAAATTAAAAAGGATTTAACAAAGGAACTGATAAGTTGGTTGAAAAGGGAGAAAACAAACGTTAAAAAAAAAGAGGGGGGGAAGAGAATGTGATCAGGTGGGAGACTAGAACAAAGCCATAACACTAGATTTAGGGTATATTTTGGTTTATTAGACAAAAATGTATTCCAAAATTTAAAGGAACAAAAAACATATATGTACAATGAAGGGAAAGAATATGACTACAAAAATGAAAATTAAAAAAGGAATTGAGAAGATGTTGGTTGAAAAAGGAAAGAAAAATTTTTTTAAAAAGGAAAAGGAAAATATAAAGAAAATTTTAAAAATTAACTCTGAAAAACTACAGAATCATGGGGGAAAAGCCATGAATTCTATGTGCTGCTTTCCCCTGCCACTGTGGTTTTGCAGTTCTCATTGATCGGTGAACTTGGTCTTGGCTGAGTGTTCTTGCTGATCTTCTGGGGGAGGGGCCTGTTGCAGTGATTCTCAAATTGTCTGCCTGAGGTGGAATTGCATGCCCTTGCCAGGGGCCGGGCCAAGTAATCTGCTTGGTTGCACTCTCCGCAGCTTTTGTTCCCTGAACGCTTTCAGTAGAGCTCTGGAGGACGGAATGAAAATGGTGGCCTCCCAATCTCCAGCCCCGTAGGAGTTGAGAGCTCGGGGCCCTGCTCCTCAGTGCACCCTCAGAGAAAAGCAGTCAGTCCCTCCCGTCTCCCTGATCTCTGGCTGCACTCTGAGCTCACCCGGCCTGTGACCGACTGTGCCTCCGATCACGGTTTAAGGTAAGCCTGAGCTGGGAGCCCTCTCCTTGGCTCCATCTTTGCAGCTGGCTTCCCTGCTCCAATACCTGGAAGCTCTGCCACACTCAGGCACCCCCTAGTCTTTCTGTGACCCTGAGGGTCCTGAGACCACACTGTCCTGGCGAGGGTTCCACTCACTGCTTAGCCACTGGAGCAATGTCCCTCTGTGGAGCAGACTTCTTCTTCTTCTTTTTTTTTTTTTTTAAAGATTTTATTTATTTACTTGACAGAGATCACAAGTAGGCAGAGAGAGGGACGGAGAAGCAGGCTCCCTGTTGAGCCAGGGAGCCCGATGTGAGGCTTGATCCCAGGACCCTGAGACCATGACCTGAGCAGAGGCTTCACCACTGAGCCACCCAGGCACCCCCAGACTTCTAAAAGTTCCAACCCTGTGCTTTGGTGCTCTTACTTCCCTGGAGCTGCCTCCCCCCGCCTCTGTTCTGTCTTTCCATATATCACTTCAGATTCCCTTCTCTGCACGACCTGCCTTCCAGAAAGTGGTGGGTCGCTTTTCCATTCATAGAGTTGCTACTATTCTTCAATCTCCTAGGTGTTCAGAATGGCTTGAAAACTATTGGTTTAATGGTTTGAAAACTGTCTAGTTGAATTCCTGGGATCAGAGGGAATTTAGGTCTCTTGCTCCTGTGAGCTCTAATGCAGTTATCTTTTAAATCAGATAGGAAAACAGGGGCGCCTGGGTGGCTCAGTGGGTTAAAGCCTCTGCCTTCGGCTCAGGTCATGATCTCAGGGTCCTGGGATCGAGCCCCACATCGGGCCTCTCTGCTCAGCGGAGAGCCTGCTTCCCTTCCTCTCTCTGCCTGCCTCTCTGCCTACTTGTGATCTCTCTCTGTCAAATAAATAAATAAATAAATAAATAAATAAATAAATAAATAAAATCTTTAAATCAGATAGGAAAACAGACCAAAATACATTTATACTTTTATGTTACCTATATAGAGATATTTATTTCTTCATGTGGATTTAAGTTTTGTTTCCTTTCATTTCAACCTAAAAGATTCTTTTAGTATTACATGACATGTCTACTTGATACAGATTATCTGTTTTTGTTGATCTGGGAATGTCTTAGTTTCTCCTTTTTTGAAGAATAGTTTTATTGGATATTGGATTTTTGGTTGCAGTCTTTTAACTTTTAGTTAGTTAACTTCCAGTTAATAATAACTTTTAGTTTATTATCCCAGTGCCTCTGGCCTCCACTGTTCTTAAGGAGAAAGCAGCTATTTATTTCACTGAGGCTATTTTGCTCCTTTCTCTTGCCACTTCCAATATTTTCTGTCTTTGATTTTTTTTTTAAGATTTTTTTTTTTTTTGTTAGAGAGAGAGAGAGCGAGCACAGGCAGACAGAGAGGCAGGCAGAGGCAGAGGGAGAAGCAGGCTCCCTGCCGAGCAAGGAGCCGGATGTGGGACTCGATCCCAGGACGCTGGGATCATGACCTGAGCCGAAGGCAGCCGTTTAACCAACTGAGCCACCCAGGCGTCCCCTGTCTTTGATTTTTGACACTTCGTGCAAATCTCTTTAAGCTAGCTTTCTTTCTTTCCTTCCTTCTTTCAGGAGAGGGATGGAGGGGGGCACAGAGGGAGAGGGAAAGAGACAATCTCAAGCAGGCTCCCTGCCCAGTTCGGAGCCCAATATGAGGCTCAGTCTCACAACCCTAAGGTCACAACCTGAGCTGAAATCAGGAGTTGGCCATTTAACTGACTGAGCTACCCAGGTGCCTTCTTTTGAGTTTTTAAAAAATTGAGATATATAATTGACATATATGTATTTAGTTTCAGGTATATGACATAATCATTCACATTTGTGTATATCACAAAAGGATCACCACAGTTAGTCTACTTAACATCAATCACTATAGTTAAAAAAAAATTATTTTCTTGGGGTGCCTGGGTGGCTCAGTGGGTTGGGCCTCCACCTTTGGCTCCAGTCATGATCTTGGGGTCCTGGGATCAAGCCCTGCATTGGGCTCCCTGCTCGGCGGGGAGCCTGCTTCCCCCTCTCTCTCTGCCTGCCTCTCTGCCTCCTTGTGAGCTCTATCTCTCTGTGAAATAAATAAATAAATACAATCTTTAAAAAAGAAATTTTTTTCTAGTGATGAGAAAGTTTAAGATCTACTCTCTTAGCATCTTTCACATATGAAACATAGTATTATTACCGTATTGTACTTTACATCCCCACGGCTTATTTATTTTACAACTGGAGGTTTTTTTTTTTAAGATTTTATTTTACTTTTTTTAATTTAATTTTTTAAAAAAAGGTAGGCTTCATGCCCAGTGGGACCCCAACATAGGGCTTGAAATCACAACCCTGAGATCAAGAGTCAGAAATCTGGGGTGCCTTGGTGACTGAGGCTCCTGATTTCAGTTGGTATCTTTTGAGTTCAAGATCCCAGGATCCCAGGATCACGACCCAAGCCAAAGCAGACACTTAACCAGGGAGCCATCCTCGTTTATATCCAGGCAGCCCTCTGTGAATCCCTTTAAATACTTTTTAAGATACAATTGATTTTACTCCCTTTGCCTTTTACCCTTCATACTGTCTTTTATAGGGGTGCTTATCTAGCTCAGTCAGTCAAGCATGTTACTCTTGATCTCAGGGTTGTGTGTTCAGGTCCCATGTTGGACATGGAGCCTACTTAAAAAATAAAATAAAATGCTATTTATAAGTGACTGTTTCACTACCTTTATTGTACATTTGCTTTTATTCATGAAATGTTTCCTTTCCTAGTTTTCTTCTAATTATGGCCTTTCTTTTCCACTTATAGGAGCCTCCCTAACATTTCTCATAAGGCCACTTTAGTGGTAATAAATTCCTTTAACTTTTATTTGGGATACACTTTCTCTTTCAAGTCCAAATGGTAACATTGTAAGGTACATTATTTATTTATTTTTTTAAAGATTTTATTTATTTATTTGTCAGAGAGAGAGAGCGAGAGTGAGCACAGGCAGACAGAGTGGCAGGCAGAGGCAGAGGGAGAAGCAGGCTCCCTACAGAGCAAGGAGCCCGATGTGGGACTCGATCCCAGGACGCTGGGATCATGACCTGAGCCGAAGGCAGCCGCTTAACCAACTGAGCCACCCAGGCATCCCAGGTACATTATTTTTAATTGTGGTTTTTTTCCCCCCAGCAACTTGAATATATCATGCCACTCCTAGCCTTCAAAGTATCTGGTGGAAAATCAGCTGATAGCCTTGTGGGGTTTCTCTTGTACACTACTAGTTGCTCCTCTCTTACTGATTTATCTATTTATCTTTGAGGTTTTAATTATCACATGTCATGATATGCACCTCTGTGGGTTCATTTTGTTTGGAAGTCTCTGTGCTTACTGAACCTGGATGTCTGTTTCCTTCCCCAGGTTAGGGAAGTTCTCAGATGCTTTTTCTTCAAATAAGTTTTCTGCCCTTTTCTCTCTCCTCTTTCTAGAACCCCTACAATGCAAATTTTTGTTCACTGGATGTTCTCCAAGAGATCCCTTAACCTATCCTCTCAAAAACTTTTTTCTTTTTGCTGTTCACCTTGACTGCATTCCACAACCCTGTCTTCCAGATTGCTGATGCATTCTTCTGCATCCTTTAATACACTGCTGATTTTCTCTAGTGTAATTTTCATTTTGGTTATTATATTCTTCAACCCTTTCTTCCCCCTCTTTGTTGAAGTTCTAAGTTCATTTACTACTTACTGCAATCTGGTGAGCTTCTTTAATGACCATTACTTTGAACTCTACCAGGTAGATTGGTTATTTCCATTTCATTTGGTTCTTTTTCTGAGGTATTATCTTTTTCTTTCATTTGGATTATGTTTCTCTAATTTGCTTGACTTTTTGTTTTTTTTTTTTTTTTCCTGTCAGTCATGTGGAACAGCTACTTCTATACTTGAAGGAATGGTCTTATGTATGGTCATCTCCTGTATAGACTTTGTGAGCCTGGCAATTTTGGTTGGCTGGCTGGAGCTGTGGCTGGCATGGGCTGAGGTTTCCAGGCACTTCATGGTCCTGAGGACCGCCACATAGAGGGTATCCTGACAGGACAGCTGAAGCTGAGGTGGGTTTTTTCTTTTTTTTAAATTTTTTAAAAAGACTGTTTATTTGAGAGAGGTAGAGAAAGAGCACAAGTAGGCAGAGCAGCAGGTAGAGGAAGAGGGAGAAGCAGGCTTCCTTCTGAGGAGGGAGCCCGATGCAAGGCTTGATTCCAGGACCCTGAGATCATGACCTGAGCTGAAGGCAGACGCTTATCTGACTGAGCCACCCAGGCGCTCCCTGAGGTGGGTTTAAGCTGGGGGTTTCCTATGCAGGGTTTCCCTGCATGGGGGCTCTCCATGCAGAGGGTTCCTTGACAGGACAGCTGAAGTTGATGTGGGTACAAGCCAGGGTGTCCTGCCTGGGTGGCTGGAGCTGTGGTAGGTGCAGGCTGGATGGTCGTCCACACAGGAGTTGCCATAGGAGGTCATCTGTAGCCAAAGCAGTGTGGGCTTGGAGTGTTTCTGGGTGCCCTCAGCTGTGTCACCTTGGCATGAAGGCTGGAACTATAGTGAGTGCTCACCAGGCGTGTCCTGGTGGGTGCCACACTGGGGCCTTCTTGGTTGGATAGTTTGAGCTGGTGTGGGGTAAAGGCTCAGGGCTCACTGAGGAAGGAGACTGGGAATGGTGCCCAGACCCTGGTCCCATCCACCTTCTCACGGTGGAAGGGGGACGTAAACCTTGGTGCTCGCCAGGCTCTCTGAGCCAGACAGAGTTCCAGCAGCTCCCCTACCATCTGGCAGAGTTCTGGACCTCGATCTTTTATATTCTAGTTGCTCTTTTAAGCCAAGTTGCTTTTTTTTTGTTTTGTTTTTATTTTCTTTTGTGTACCCCAGGCAGCTGAATCTACTTCTGGTCTCTCAGTACTGTCCCTCACCCTGCTGCTCACAGGGTCAGGGTTAAGTTTCGTTTCAGTACCATGTGTACATGTCTTGCCATTCTCTATGTGATCTCCCTGTTTTTGTGCAGAAGTGGTTCATTCAGCCCTCAGTTCGTCAGGAGGAATGGTTCTATAAGTACGTATGAATTTGGAGTGTCCATGAAGGAGGTGAGTTCAGGGTCTTCCTACAATCATCATCATCTAGGACCTGAAGACTCCTTTCCTCGACTAATTTTGTAAATCTGTATTCTTTGTTATGTGTGGTCACTGAATTCTCAGCTTAGTGATCGTTAATGATTGGACAGAGATTTCATTTAATGTCTTGAACGAAGTTTCCAAGCATTTATTGAAGGGCTGTGTCTGAGTACGTGTCTGTGTGAGGGAGAGAATTTGTTCCGTCACATCCTCAGTGCTTCCACAGGCAGTTGGCAGCTGTGCCTTCGCCTTCACTGATTCCATGAGTAGTTTCAAGGTCAGAGCTTGGGGTCTTCTCAGGGCCTTCCTGAGTATGCACAAAAACGTGACACGCACATGAACATCTAGATTCCCAGGAATACGTGGTAGCTTGTCAAAGCCACCACAGACATCTCCTCTAATTTTTTCTTTCAGGTTTGTTGGATACCTTGTTGGCTCCAATTAGTAATGCTGTCTCAGGCAGCTGCAATTTTAGCCAAGGACCACTGATTGCCTACAGCAGTTAGGGCTGTTCGAAGAGTGAGCTTGAATCAGGTCAAATGAAGACCAGCCCCGAGGATGGAGATTTTCAGTGAGCTGCCAGACAGGTCAAATAGGGGCGGTTCTCTGCAGCTGAAGATTTTCGGGAGCTCTAGTCCATTCTGGTCTTTCCAGTCACTGCAGGTTTTCACAGGTTCTGTAGCTATGGGGCTTCTGGTTTTCAAAGCTACCACAGAGACAGGGAGTGGGGCAAAGCCTCTGGCTTTTCTGAGATTGTTTTCCTGGAATAAACACTCCTTGGCTTATTGCAAGCCGTTAGTTAATTTCTAAAGTTCTGAAGAAGTTTACCAGCTTTTGCCATTGTTCTCATTGCCTTTATGGAAGACTGATTTTTGTCAGTCTTGACTATTTCCTACCTACTCCCTCACCCCCTTATTTCCTTCCTTTACTTCCCTAAAGGAAGTAGACACTCTTTATATACTAAAGCTGTAAATTTACACTGACAACTTGGACTCAGTCCAATACTTCAGGGTTCTTTGCATAGTCTTTTCCCTTTCCTGATACATAATTCTCTAACAGTGAGAACCTTGGTCCTTATTATCTACAATATACATGTGTGTTTGATTTTCATGTATAAAGTGGTTTCAGAATTACCCACACCCCTGTGAGAAATACATTGAGCTGGTTTACTCTTATGAAGATGACTGACAGCTGTGTTGAGAACAGAGTGCCGGGGGCAGGACCCACCAGTCAGAGTAGTTAGGTATCTCCTCAGATTATTCAGGTTTGAGATGGTGGTGACTTGGGCCAGAACAGTGGCAGTTGAGAAGGTAAGACATGGTCAGATTCTGGATACATTCTGAAAGTTGAACCCAGAGTATTAAACCCATTGGATGTGGGACATGAGATAAAATCTGAAGGATGATGCCAAGTTTTTGCCTGAGCAATTGAAAGAATGGAGTTGCCATTAACTGAAAGCCTATGGGAGGTGCAGGTTCTGGGGGAAAGATTGATTATGGTCATTTTAAGTTTCAGATGTCTGTTAGATATTCAAGTGCAACTAGATGTCCAGTAGGCAGCTGATTCTGAGTCAGGAGTTTAGACAAGATCTGTACTGGAGACACATCTGAGGATTCAGCATGTAGGGGTCTGGGGAAAGTGCTGTCAGTGCCCTGCCTCTATCACAAGAACTTCCGGTGTATTCCTGCCCACTTTTGTCTGTTGCTATTAACTGTATCTTTGTCAAAGGCTTTTCTTAGCATTTGTTTTTACTTTTTAACTGTGAAAGGCAGTTCTGTGGAAGGTGCACATGGCATGTCAGTAGGCTGACCTGTCCCGGAATGGCCCTTAGTGACTCTTGGGAGGTGGCATGTAATACCACAGCCCTGCTGCCCCTTATGTGGGAAAGTGCTGAGGCATGTATTTCCCACATTTCCCTGAGTGTTCCTGTGGGATTAGACTACAATTGCCAACTGTGGTAACTGGCTTAAGAACACTATGTTGGCTGTTTGCTCTTTACAAAATTCCCCTAGTCTCCTGTTTCCTTTCACTGGAATCATTTCAGGTTCTACTCTGAGGAGAACCCTAAGATAATTTTATTTTTTATTTATTTATTTTTTAGATTTTATTCATTTATTTGACAGAGATCACAAGTAGGCAGCGGGGGGGAGCAGGCTCCCCGCTGAGCAGAGAGCCAGACATGGGGTTTGATCCTAGGACCCCAGGATCATGACCTGAGCCGAAGGCAGAGGCCCTAACCCACTGAGCCACCCAGGTGCCCCAAGGAGAACCCTAAGATAATTTTAAAGCTGAATGGATGAAATCTCCAAAAAAGTGAGTGCAGAGAAGCCAAGAGGAGCAGACTGAGCACCAGAGGGCTGCCCCATCAGTAGGCCAGGGAAACCGCATGTGCAGGGAGAAGCAGCTTCTCTTTCAGCAGTGCTGGGGGTTGGCAGGAGTCTGAGGACAGAACCTGGGCAAGACAGTCGAGCGTCTGAGCCAGACAGTGATAGAGTGATGGGCCATGGAGTCTAAGCTGTAGAAGGAGAGAAAAAGGTATGAGGGAGGTGAGGACCTGAAACCTTATGGGACTCAAAGAATTACTAGGGTTGGAGTCCCCAAGAGTGAACTGTGAATGTATCAGGGGCTTTCTGGAGAGTGAGGTGCTTAACAGTGAGATTATGGAGAGCTGCAATTTTTGTTATTGAAAGGACTAGACTCTGGAGTAAGACTATTATGGAGTGTCTTTTCAGTGCAGGAAAGAAGGAGCAGAGAGGCCAGGGTTATGTTATCATCTGAATGCTGAAATCACTGTTATTATGAAATTAGACTTGGGGAATGACTGCAAACTGGGGGCTAAGTTTGTCAATGAATAAGGCGGTGAGCAGGCTGGGCACAAAAGAACAGAAACAGGAAAGAGTAAACTAAAGACAGGTTTTTCTTTTTTTTTTTAAAACAGGTTTTTCTTGAACAGACAACTGGTACTTATGTGCAGTCTATAGTCTTTTAATCCTCATTAACAATCCCCCAGTATAGGAGCTGTTTTTACCTACGTTAAAGATATGGAAACGGATGTAAAAGGGATAAATGACTTGATCAGGATCCCAGAGCCAGGGAGTGGTGGTGCTCGGGTTTAGCTTGTGACTTTCCCTCCTATTCTTCATCTCCACGCTGTGATGCCTACTTATCCCTCATGTGAAGCAGGGGTGTTGAATGAAGAGTGATATAGAAGCAGTAATGAAAAGGGCGGCACCTACCCAACTTTCATGGCACAGGTATAAGGGGAATGGGAAGGGAGCCACTCAGAAGGGCTGTAAGAGAAGGTCTATCTGGGAATGGGAAATCTCTTAATTTGTAAATACCTATTTCATTGCCTGCATTTATACTATATTGCCCTTATTGTCATTCCATGTTGTAATGACCAGCGCTTTCAGAAACCTGTTGATAGAAGAGCTCATGTCTTTTATCTAATGGGAAATGCTTCCTCTTTTGCTATTAAGATGACTTTAATTTTGATTTGATGACAAATAATGTTAAGAAAATATTTTGGGGGTGCCTGGTTGTCTCAGTCGGTTAAACCTCAGACTCTTTGATTTCTGCTCAGCTGAGGGTTGTGAGATCAAGCCTCCATCAGGCTCTGTGCTCATGGGAGTTTGCTTGAGATTCTCTCCTTCTCCCTCTGCCCCTCCCCTCACTTAAACTCTCTAATAAAATCTTAAAAGTCTTTGCAAAATTTTTAGTTTTGCTAAAGCTAGGAGATACTGAATTTTATAAAAAAATGATGTTTGTGGGGATGCCTGGGTGGCTCAGTTGGTTGAGCGGCTGCCTTCGGCTCAGGTCATGATCCCAGCGTCCTGGGATCGGGTCCCACATCGGACTCCTTGCTTGGCAGGGAGCCTGCTTCTCCCTCTGCCTCTGCCTGCCTCTCTCTGCCTGTGCTCACTCTCTAACTAATGGATGAATGAAATCATAAAAAAAAAAAAAAATGTTTGTGGTATCAGAATTTTTTCCTCTTTGGCTTTAGATTTATCACATTTTGAAATATCCTTGAATTCCTGAGCTATTAGTTATTGTGTATGTCTAATGTATGGCTGGAATTGAAGTGCTTCTAGTTAATTTACAAATTCTTGGATCTTTGCTCTGAGACTGGTACCTTTGTGGATATCATGCTAGTTTGGCAAATAGGGTAATTTTTGTTTTTCAAAGCAAATTAGGATGGCGGAAACTTGTAAGTCTGTGGACAGGAAGTAGATGGCTGGAGTGGTGGCTGTGCTGCTTGGCCCTTTGATCCAAAGATTGGATGAGAGTCTGGACCAGGCTTTCTCAACCAGGGTTCTTCATGTGAATAACAGAACAAAAAATGATTCAAGTAACTCTTTTTTAAGTTCTCTCACAGATAGTATGTAACTATAGTTGCCCTTGAATAATGAACCCAGGAGCTAGAGGCACCAACCCCTCAGTGCAGTCAAAAACCCATGTATAACTTTTGACTACCCCAAAACTTAACTATTAATACTGTACTGCTGACTGAGGCCTGATATCAGCAGTTGATAAAACACATATTCTCTATATTATACGTATTACATAATGTATTGTTAGCATGAAGTAAGCTAGAGAAAAAAAATACTAAGAAAATCATAATGAAAAGGAAATATATTTACAATATTGTACTTCATTGGGGGAAAAAACCCCAGTATATGTGCAGTTCAAACCTATGTTGTGCAAGGACCTACTGAGATCATGTTAGATGCACAGAAACTGATTATATACAATGGATACAGTATGAGTTTCCTACTGCTGCTGTAACAAAGTAGCCCACACTAAGCAGCTTAAAACCCCATAAACCAATTCTCTCATGTGATCCGGGAGATCAGAACCCCCAAATCAGGGCTCTTCCTTTTGGAGGCTCTGAGGGGAGAGCATTCCTTTTTCAGCCTTTCCTGGTTGAGTGTAGTGCGTGGCACATAGTCCTTCCTCCTCCTTCTAAGCACGGCCCTGTGGCCTCAGTCAGCATGCCGCTTTCTCTGGCACACACATGCTCTGCCTGAATGAGGCTAGTCACCATTACAATTAGGGCCCACCAGGGCAATCCTGACTCAAGCTCCTTGCCTTTAATCAAATCTGCCAAGTCCCCTTTGCCACATGAGGGAACATTCACAAGATCTAGGGATGAGGACTTCGCTGAGGGCCTCAGGGCTTGATTCTTTGCACACCCAGGTTGAGAAGGCCCGCCTATACCACTTGCTCAGTAGAGTTACAGGTGGCACAAAACGTTGTGCCACATGCCTGAGATTCAGAAAGATAACACTCCAAGGTTTAATTCAGAAGTGTGTGACTTGGTAGCATTCTGCGTGTCATGCTTGGGAAAAGCTTCCCATTATCAGCTGGCAATTCCAGGAAAAAGGTGTGACTGGACTTTTGTTAGAAATGACATCTGTAATGAGAATGAGTCCTACTTTTCCAGGTCTGGTTGGATCCCACTAGGAGGAGGTTAGGACCTGGTGAGTCTTGTTTGCCCTCCACACTGTAATGCACACTGGATGAACAATCAGCGTTGTTCATGAACCAGAGATGATACACAGGACAGATGTAGAGAGGAACAGACTTCTTTATGATGGCAGATCATGCCCCAAGCCAAGGGTGGCCTGCTCTTGATCAGAGCTTTCCAAAGGTAGATGTGCACAGTGGAGAACTTCACCTGTCTAGACTAAGCCCCAAGTTTGGATGGCTCCCTAACAAGAGCATGTGGGGAGGGAAGATGGTACACACTGAGTTACATGATTATTTAAGGGTCCTTGAAACCCTAATGCCCCCAAGTGACAACTTTGAATTTTACTTGGGGAAACTGACAGCCAGTGAGGGAGGTCACTTCCTGGATTTATAAAATTAAGAGCAGAGTGAAATACTAAAACCTTTTCATTTCTGGTCATCTTCAGATATGAATGCTCAGTTGTAATTCATATTATCCAGACAGTGAGAATCTACTTCTGAAAAGTGGAAGCTGAGTGAATTAAGCTCAGGTACGGGGAAGCAGGGGAGCAGAGTCCAACTATGTCGCTACTGACCCCTCCCCCTACAAAGCATATCAGGGGCTGTCTACAGGGGGTTGAAGTTCAGGAAATCAGTCCAAATTTCATTTGAAACAATTTTAATGATGGTAGAACTTCTCATTCAAAATCCTAGATGCAAAGCTCCTCTGAGAGGACAGATTTTCCTACTGACTCAGTTGATACCAGAAATAAGCAGCTGCCTGAGGACTTGTGTTTCTAAGGCAAAAATCGTGACTAATTTTAATGAACATAAGAACCCAGGGAGCTAACACTACATTTCACAATCTCTGAGCACTGATCAATGTTCTTCTTAATCCTGTAGAATTTATCCACATATTCAGAACGGCCTAAGAGCTCCACAAAATCTTCATCATGCGTGATGACCAGAAGCTGGAAGTTGCGCTGCTGCGAGCGACTCTTGATTATCCTGAAACAGTGTATTTCGAACATTACTGGAGAGCACAAATAATCCTTTCCTTTAGGTAAAAAGCCACTGAGAACTTGGTCAGACACATGACACAATGTGATGACCAGGGCCTCTGCCAGTCCTGTAGGAACTGGAGAGGGCTGGGCTGGACTTAGGCTTTCAAACCCTCCAGGTAGGGTTTGCTCCTCTCCAGACAGCACAGGTGCCTGAAGTGATTCTTCACCTAGGTCTGACATAGGCACTGATAAGAATATATAATGTAGTTTCTTCCAGAACATAAAGTTCTTCTTACTAAAGCAGGTAGAAATGTTTTACTTAATTTTCCTTAGTATCTGTGCTGTTCAACTTCAGAAGTCTGGCTTATTCCTTTGTCTAGGGTTTTTGTGACCTGTTACTAATTCTCTCTGGGAGAAAAGAAAAAAAAAAAAAAGACCAACTACAGGCAAGGGAAATTACATTTGCAAGCCCCACTGCCTTCTTAGGAGCTGGGTCTACTTAGAATTCTGCCACCACCAGTCACTAGATGCATCATTGGTATGACACACAGGAGGCCTGAGTGGGTGTACTGGGAACATTTTTGCTCATTATCTATATGCTGAGGTACCTAGCTATGAGACTGAAATCAGACTTTTTCTTTTAACTAATCATTTATTTCTCCCTTGCCTGAAGCTAGATGCATGTGGCTTCCTAAAGTAGTAGCCCTCATGCGCTGGCCACATAAGACTACTGAGAGATGGCTGAGAAAGGGGTCCCCTCCCTATCAGCTCTGCCAAAAAGAATGTATCTGGAGCCAGAGTACCCAAAATAGCTTCTTCAGCTGGGAGAAAGTGCCTTTCCCCTGCCAGCACAGTTTTTCAGCAATGGGTGCCTATCCCTGGAGCCTGTACCAAGGGCATGTGAATGTGGCAAAGGTGTGTACAATTTTACTTTTCAGTTTCTACTTAACCACTATTATACTTTTTGAGTAAGAGCTATCATTCTTCACAGGACTGGGGAGATGGGCCAAAATCCACTGTCAGCACCTACAAATGTTTTAGCAGGGCATGGTAAGTCCTCTACGTGACATGTGGGCACTGCTGGGTGGGGGGGTGGTTTACAGAAAAACCAAACCAGGAAACCCTTCACAGTTTCCCTATGAACACACTCGGGGAGATGCAGGATGTGTCTGGGACTGCTGTTCCCCACCTAGTTCTTTTATTAACATCTGAAGAATTACTATCAAAGGTAAAGCTTAAGGTCTGCCACCAACCAGCTTCCCCAAGGAAGACACATCCAGACAGGGTTTTCACTATAGTTTTTAAAGTAAGATAGAGAGTTCTATCATAACCTGCCCCCAGGTTAGGAGATACTTACTCAACAAGAGCATGTGCAAGAGACTCAATGTTTTCTCGGTCAAGATTTGTTGTTGGCTCATCCAAGGCAAGGATGCCACAGTTCAAGCAGAACGTTTCAGCCAAGGCCAGGCGAATGATGAGGGAGGCTAATACCTGGAATAAAACACGAGAGCTGAGCAGTAGTGCACAGCCCTTTCCCTCATTCACTTTTAGGGAAGTAGGCAGACCTGGCCTAATATCTTGGTCAGGGAAAGGGAGCAATGTAATGGGCTCACTGACCTTAGGTAAATCACTGCTCTTTTATCTGAGAGAGCATGGCACTGTGACCAGATGTTTAAACCCTTCCAGAAGGAGAGCCATCAGGTACTTATCTCAGCCTGTCATTGGCAGTGAAATAAAATGCTAAAACCAATGGTGATCTCACTACCCCAAATAAACACAAATCTTGTCAGCTATAATGAAACTTGAAGGCCCAGGTTTGAATCTGAAATGTATCAACCTTTATCTCTAACTAGTAATTTGAGTAACAGTTTAACAACAATAAAAATTCAAGGCCTGGATATTTTATTTTCCTGATAATAAGGTTAGTTAGGAAATGTGGACACATGACATCTTCCAGAGTCCCCCACACACGTCTTATCTCTGAGTTATCTTGATATCTCTATGTTCCATGGTGTAAAAGGGGCACCAGATACTGTGACCTTACCTACACTTAAATGTCTACATGCATAAGTTTGGGCAAGCCAACAGAGAGAGAGAGAGAATATTCTTGGGTCAATGTATCAGAAGTACAGAAGTATGGTTTTATTTAAGCTTACCTACGGGACATCCAAGGAATGGACACTTGGAAGCACTTCTTGGTTAATAGAAACCCAATACTTAAACCCTCAGATGCAGCTGAAGCCATCTGAGGGCATAAGGGATACCGAATTAAGAGTGACAGAGCAGTTTAGTAAGTATAAAACCACTTGTGTGTGAGCTATCAATACCCCATCCCCTGAACCTGTGAGCAAAAGGAGCATCAGTGAGTTTACAGCTTCTCTCTGCTGCCCAGGGCAGGCTGGGAGACTGCAGAAGTCAGGATTATAGCTGGGCCCTTTGGGGAAGACCCTTCCTTCCTGTATTTGAACCCCACTGTAGCTGCCACCTCCAACACCATGTACTCAGAGTAGAATCTAAATGAAGCTCCTGGCCCACCTCTACCAAACTATTAATCGTCTTCTTCTCCAACACCAAGGAAGCAATTACTGCTAATTTTTGTAATTTTAGAGTATCTTTGAGAAATCTATTTTGTTCAAATAATTTCCAAAGTATTCTTAATCCAAAGGGAAGGGTTTCAAACTGTTTTTTCTTATTCATAACTACTAAAAATCACCAAAGTAGGAATACTGATTATAGATCACAAATTTGTCATTTTTGCAAACTATGAATAAGATAATAATCTGCATGTGCCTTAAATTGGTATCTGCTGTCTGGGCTGACAGCAAAATACATACACGCAGGACTCTTAAAGCAAAAACTGAAAACTATTAAATATGTCAGATAATGTGAGCAGCCGTTTTGAGAATTTTAAGATTTTGTTAAGAAAACTGGGGGTCCAGGGGCGCCTGGGTGGCTCAGTGGGTTAAAGCCGCTGCCTTCGGCTTGGGTCATGATCCCAGAGTCATGGGATTGAGCCCCTCATTGGGCTTTCCGCTCTGCGGACAGCCTGCTTCCTCCTCTCTCTCTCTCTGCCTACCTGTGATCTCTGTCTGTCGGATGGATAAATAAAATCTTAAAAAAAGAAAAGAAAACTGGGGGTCCAGAAGTGTCATGAAATATAATCTGCTTCTAATCTCAAAGGAGGAAGCTCAAGAATCCAGACCATCTTGGTTACAGACCTTCGCACAAAGGAACCCAGCCTTGTTCCCAAGGATGCAGGTCCAATTTTCCTGACTCTTTAAAGCTTTATTCCTCTTTCTGATTTGCTCTGTGCTCCCTATCCAAAATAGCCTATTCTGCAGAGCCACATGTGGAGCCAAGTGCCTGGCTCAGCTGCTGAGGGTGTCATGATTCTGGTCTAGCAAACCCTTCTTTTAACATTTTTAAGCAATCTCTACACCCAACATGGGGCTCAAACTCACAACCCCTAGGTCAAAGGTGCATGGTCTACCAACTGAGCCAGCCAGATGTCCCTAGCAGACCTTTCTTTTAGAGGATCTACAGGACCAAAGGCTAGGCTCAGGGAGAAGAGGGGTGGGGACTCAGTCCTGTGATGGGGCTGCTTTCTCAGTGAGAGTTTTATATTTTAATGCCTCATCTGGCTCAACCTAAGATCTCGTTTGGTGATACTACAGGTCATTGTTTCTAACATCCTTCCCCACCTTTGATCACTCTGAAATCAAGACGTACTCTTGCAATTACGGTTCCTTTTTTTTCTTTCTTGGTGGCACATAAAATAGTGTTATGTCTTACAACTGATGGTACAGTAACTTTGTTCCCATAAGGAGTATTATGAAACAATGGTTGTTAGCGGCTTGTTCTACATAAGGCCCATCACATGAGAATGTTTCAGACCCTTCTCCTAAAGGACCACTTAATGGTGCAGTAAATGCTGGTTATAACTGGAAGAGTGGAACGGGATAGGTGAGTCTGATCAACCTTATATGGCAACAAAGAGTGCTTTGAGGAGCTTCTCACCATTCCCGGGCAGCCCTAGGTGCTTTCATGACACCAACAGTACTCTCTCCCTGTCAATTCTCTGTGCATAGGTGGCTCCTGGGGCTCTCGAGATACTTGCCTTTTGTCCAGCACTGCATCGTCCTCGCATATCCAAGGCTGTGTCTCCTTTTAGCATCACCACACGGTAGTTGTAATTCCGCCTTTTATCAGAGGCTGATACATTTTCATCGGCATCAGACCGAATTTCTATGTATTCAATATCTGATACAAAAAGATGATTTCAGAGGAACCTACACTCTACAGCCATTTGTCATTTGCAAATATTACCATTCAGACTGGCTGAGAAGGTTCAGGACACAAAAGCCACCTAGATGCCCCAACCCTCAGTCTCAGCTCTGCCTTTCTTAGTTCCCCTATTAAGAGTTTCCTCCTGCTGGTTTTCTTCTTATCGTCTTTCAGTTTATCCCTATCTACACTTCAACAGAATCTATTAGGTCATCAGTTAAATGTAATATGTATATAGCCAAATATGTAAGTCCTGTCAGGCTCTGGAATAGAAAACTTCGCATTTTTTTTCTTGCTACATGATGGTGTCAAGATAAGAATTCTTAGAAAATCTCAAAGAGATATTCAGAAAGGGTCCAGGCGATAATGCTGGCATGATGAGAGGTCCTATGTGGCAAGAGCTAGGGACAGGGCTTTGGAAAAACCATTCACGACAAACCATGTCACTTACCTTGTCCACGATAGGTATTTCTCCAAAGGTCACGAATAATTTTGTTGATTTCTTCCATTTTCATACTGTGAAATTTCATGATTGCTCTGGAAAAAGAAGTCATTGGTACTTAAAATAATGTAATGGTAATATTAATTATATGTAATAGTATATTTTAAAACTATATGACATATAATGCATATCATAAAAGTAACATCTTAAAAATCTCATGAAATTATGGGTACTTCTAATGGTAAAAGCAGAATACAGAACAGTAAGAGCTAGAAATAACCGGAACTACAACACTGCTGCATGGCTAATAATGAATGCAGCCAGGCATGCACCCAGGGCCCCTGAGTCCTGGCCCTGCTCCATGGTCACTCTGTGACAGGACAAATACCCCCTCTTGAAGAAGTATTTAAATACTGTAAAAATCTCAAAATGTGTGGACAGCTTTTCTTAGGCTTGCTGGAAGGACTGTAGCTACTGAGGCCTACCGGCTACAGGAAGACGGCAGTGAGTAAAAACTGGGAGATGTACAAGGTACCCTAGTCTATGGGGACCTATATGCACCTCTGAACTGTGGCCTTTTCACTTCTGTTACTAGTAAGGTTTACCAAAAGTCAGCCTCTTCAGGGGCTTTAATTCCTCAGATGCGTAAGCTTTTCTCCAGCCAGAAGGTATGGTTGAAAGAGCAATTTATAGGCTCAAGCTGAGATGAACCTCGAAACTTCTATTTTTCCTTCCTAGTTGAAGACTAAGAAATCCTAATTCCAAATATATGCATTCATTTCCACTTGGCCTGTCTGCCTCCCCACCCTCACTTCACAAATTACTTCAGAAACTAGTACTTTCTAAACACTACAAAGAAGAAAATAAACGTTTATAAAAACAAAAGTAGGGGACGCCTGGGTGGCTCAGTTGGTTAAGCAGCTGCCTTCAGCTCAGGTCATGATCCCAGCGTCCTGGGATCGAGTCCCACATCGGGCTCCTTGCTTGGCAAGGAGCTTGCTTCTCCCTCTGCCTGCCACTCTGTCTGCCTGTGCTTGCTTGCTTGCTCTCTCTAACAAATAAATAAAATCTTTAAAAAAAAACAAACAAAAAACAAAAAACAAAAGTAGCCTGTTAAAAACTAACTTCATTCTTCCTATAGTCACTTTTCATCAAAAAGCCCTTAGGTTCTTTGGAAATGGGTTTATGAACTAATAAATGTTGCATCAGTGACAAAAAGGCAAACATCACTGCTATGACCATACAGAGGATGTGAGGTGGCCCTACTTCCATTTGCAAGTCTCTTATCTGATATATACAAAAAAAGAAACTGAACGTAATGCTACTGGCTCTGCAGAATCATTTCATGATCTTTTGGTTCACCAGTAAGAGAGAAAGAAATGACTCAACATAAATACATTTTAAATATCAGATGAGGGATTTTGAAGTAATAAGACTGGAAAAAACTGTATTGTGTTTGCTGGTGAGAATGCTGCAAGCCTCCATTTTCTAATTCATACATCTAGTTTATCCCAGCCTGACATTTTACACTCCTGTCAAAAGGATGGACACCAGACTTCTAAGTATTTGCCAAATAAGCAACAAAACCCCTAGAGAATGTTCTTGGGATCAGTCACGTAATCCACAGCTCTTCACACATTACAATTCTGATTTTTCAAATAATTTTTAAAAAAAGGTCATCTTTCCCTTCAACTTAAAGATCTTTCATAACTAACCTAAATAATCATACCCAAGGTGAAGAACAAACTCTACATGTCCAAGGTGCACACACACAGCCCCTGCTATGGGTTCCTTGTACAAAAGAGGTGGTGCATCCTCACCTGCGTAAGAGAGCATTGCACGTAGCAGCTCTAGTCTTAAGGGAGATCTGGACTCCCAAAGGGGTGTGTCACACTGAGTTGATGCCTACTGCTGTTGGCCAGACCATAAGCCAATCTTTGTATCATCTCTCTCCAGTATGGAGTTTACCACCCAACTTGGAACAGCAAGGGATAATGAAGGTAACATGACATCCACTTGAGGGATAAGAGTGACATCAGTTGTTACTACTAATGACCATTTAAATCTGTGAAGCAGGGATGCCTGGGTGGCTCAGTTGGTTAAGCGGCTGCCTTCGGCTCAGGTCATGATCCCAGCGTCCTGGGATCAAGTCCCACATCGGGCTCCTTGCTCAGCAGTGAGCCTGCTTCTCCCTCTGCCTCTGCCTGCCACTCTGTCTGCCTGAGCTTGCTCCTGCGCTCGCTCTGTATCTGACAAATAAAAAATCTTAAAAAAAAAAAAAAATCTGTGAAGCATAATTACAGTAAGCAATTACATCATTTAATCCTTACAACAATACTGGGAGTTAGCTTTAGTTATTCCCATTTTACCATTAAGAAAACTGATACTTTATGAACAAATTTTCTGGAAAGGAAATTGATCCCACTTATAATAACATCAAAACCAATAAAATACTTAGGTACAAATCTAACCAAGGAGGTCAAAGATCTCTACTCTGAAAACCAAGACACTGATGAAAGAAATTCAAAGAGCCATATAAATGAGAAAGATCTCATGTTCATTGATTGGAAGAATACTGTTAAAATACCAAAAGCCAGCTACAGATTCAGCCCAATTCCTATTAAGAGCCCACTGGCATTTTTTATAGAAATAGAGAAAACACTTCTAAAATTTATATGGAACCACAAAATACCCCGAAGAGCCAAAGAAATCCTGAGAAAGAAGAACAAAAAGCAGGAGGCATCACACATTTGACTTCAAGCTATAGCCTTTTTTTTTTTTTGAAAGTGCTTACCCTTTTCTTTTCTTTTTTTTAAAGATTTTATTTGTTTATTTGACAGAGATGACAAGTAGGCAGAGAAGAAGGCAGAAAGAGAGGGGGGAGCAGGCTCCCTGCCGAGCAGAGAGCCCGATGTGGGGCTCGATCCCAGGACCCTGGGATCATGACCTGAGCTGAAGGCAGAGGCTTTAACCCAGTGAGCAACCCAGGTGCCCCCGAAGGCAGAGGCTTTAACCCACTGAGCCACCCAGGCGCCCCTCAAGCTATAGTCTTGAAAACATTATGGCACTGGCATAAAAATAGACAAATAGATCAGGAGAAAAGAATCTAAGACCAGAAACAAACCCAAATATAAACAGTCCAACTAAAATGTGCCAAGGGTGCCAATACTCAATACTCCAATATATGATGCTGGGATAAGTAGAAATTCACATGTAGAAGAACAAAACTGGACCCCTAAGTTATAGCACTCACAAAAATTAACTTGAAATGGATTAAAGGCCTAAATTTAAGACCTAAAACCATGAAAACTCCTAGAAGAAAACACGGGGAGTAAGTTCTTTGACATGATTTTTTGGAAATACCTGAAGCAAAAGTAAACAAAAAATAGGAGTGCCTGGGGGCCTCAGTTGAGCATCTGACTCTATAGATTTTTGCTCAGGTCATGATCTCAGGGTCACAGAATCGAGTCTCACACTGGCACTCAGCAGGGAATCTGTTATTCTCTCTCTTGCTCTCTCCCTGCTCTGCTCTCATTCTCTCTCAAATAAATAATTGTTTATTTAAAAAAAATGAACAAGTGGGACTACATCAAACTGAAAAGCTTCTGCATGGCAAAAGAAATCATAAATAAAATGAAAGGTCAGTCTAGAGAATGGGCAAAAATATTCACAAACCGTGTATCTGATAGAGGGGGTTAATATCTAAAACATACAAAGAACTCAGGGGCGCCTGGGTGGCTCAGTTGTGTCTCAGGGTCCTGGGACGGAGCCCCAAGACAGGCTCCCTATTCAGCAGGTAGTCTGCTTTTCCTTTTCCCTCTGTTCCTACCCCCTGCTTGTATCCACTTGCTTTCACTCTCTCTCAAATAAATAAAATCTTAAAAAAAAAAAAAAAAAAGTATAGGGGCGCCTGGGTGGCTCAGTGGTTTAAGCCTCTGCCTTCGGCTCGGGTCATGATCTCAGGGTCCTGGGATTGAGCCCCATATGGGGCTCTCTGCTCAGCGGGGAGCCTGCTTCCCCTGCCCCGCCGGCCTCTCTGCCTACTTGTGATCTCTCTGTCAAATAAATAAAATCTTTTTTTTAAAAAAGTATATATACACACACAAAGAACTCCTATAATTTAATGGCAAAAAAAGTTGACTCTTGAGTAACCTGGAGGTTAGCGGTACCAAGTAACACACAGTCAAAATTCATGTGTAACTCTGGCCTAAAACCTAATAGCCTATTGTTGACTGGAAGAAGCCTTACCCATGATTAACATGTATTTTATATGTTATACATATTACATACTAGAGTCTTGCAATAAAGTAAGCTAGAGCAAAGAGAATGTTAAGAAAATTCCAAGAGAAAATACATTTATGGAACCTTATTTACTGAAAAACATAAAATTTAAGTGGACCCACAAGTTCAAACCCATGTTATTCAAGGGTAACCTATAACCCAATTAAAAAATGGGCACAGGACCTGAACTGACATTTTTCCTAAGAAGATACATAGATGGCCAATAAAGTACAAAAAATACTTTTTATGATTTTACATCATAGAAAAATGTGTCACCAGTTGTTAGGGAAATACATATTAAAACCACAATGAGATAATACTTCATACTGTTAGAGCAGCCATCATCAAAAAGACAAGAGATAATAAGAGGTGGCATGGATATGGAGAAAAGGGAACCCTTATGCACTGTTGGTGGGACTGTTAACAAGCACAGCCATTATGAAAAGCATTACAGAGGTTCCTAAAAAAAAATTAAACATAGAACTACCATTTGACCTAGCAATTTCCACTTCTGGGAATATATTCAAAGGAGATGAAAACACTATGTCAAAAAGATATATGCACTCCCATGTTCACAGCTGCATTATTTACAATAGCCATGACACGGAAACAACCTAAGTGTCCATGAGTGAATAAAGATGTGTATATATTCAATGGATAATTATTATTTAGCCATTAAAAAAATGAGGAAATCTTACTATCTGGGACAATATGGAAGGACTGGAAGCCATTACCTAAGTGAGATAAGTCAGAGAAAGACAACATTGTATGATCTCACTTCTATGTGGAATTTAAACAAAACAAAAACACCAATCTCACAGAAAAAAGGGATCAGATCTGTGGTCACCAGAAGTGCAGGATGGGAGGAGGGAGAATTGGAGGAAGGTAGTCAAAAGGTACAAATTTCCAGTTAGAAGTAAGCACTAGGGATATAACGTATATCATAATGCCTACGGCTAACACTGCCATATAATCTACAGAAAAGTTGTTAAGGGAATACATCCTTACAGTTGTCATCACAAGGAGAATTTTTTTTCCTTTTCTTTTTATTGTATCTATATGAGAACATGCATGTTAGCTGAACCCACTGTGCTCATCATTTTGCAGTATATGTAAACCAAACCATCGTCCTGTACATCTTCATATAGTGATGTATGTCAATTATTTCTCAATAACAGTGAAAAAAATCCCGAGGTCTCATGAAATTAACAACTTGGTCATAACTAGAGAGAAGTGCTCAGGATGTTAACAGCCCTTGAATATCGTAATTAAAATTAAAAAGCAGTCAAAATGTCATCTTCAAAGACACCAGGCTCAGACAGTTTCATGAATCAATGTTAGCTCTAAAGTATATAAAGTATTACACAACAAGGAGAGATAGAAGGAAAAAAAGGGAAAAAAGTAGAGGCCTCATTATTTTGCTTATGAATACAGATACAAATATTCTAAATAAAATCAAATTTAGGGGACTCCTGGGTGGCTCAGTTGGTTAAGCAGCTGCCTTGGGCTCAGGTCATGATCCCAGAGTCCTGGGACTGAGTCCCACATCCGGCTCCTTGCTTGGCAGGGAGCCTGCTTTTCCCTCTGCCTCCCACTCTGTCTGCCTGTGCTCTCTCTCTCTCTCTTTCTAATAAATAAATAAAAAAAATAAATAAAATCTTAAAAAAAAAATCAAATTTAGTGGTAAGGCATTAAAAAGACCAAGTAATATCATGGTATCCAGTGGTATCATGACCAGGTAGCATTATCCCAAGGAAGCAAGACTAGCACAACAGGAAAAATAATTTAAGACAACTCACTGCATTAATAGATTAAGGGAAAAAAATGCTTATCTCAGCAACTGTCAATTAGATATAAACACTGAGTTTTGATAAAATATTCAGAAAGTGGAAAACAGGAAGAATTTAAAAAAATTTGACAAAATGACTATCAAATATCCATAGAAAGCATCAAATTTAATGTTAAAATAGAAAGAAGTGGGGTGCCTGGGTGGCTCAGTGGGTTAAAGCCTTTGTCTTCAGCTCAGGTCATGCTCTCAGGGTCCTGGGATTCAGCCCCCACACCAGGCTATCTGCTCAGCAAGGAGCCTGCTTCTTCCTCTCTCTCTGCCTGCCTCTCTGCCTACTTGTGATCTCTGTCAAATAAATAAGTAAAATCTTAAAAAATTAAAAGTCCCAAAAAATACCATAAAGTTAAAGATCAAATGACAAACTAGGAATAACTACTTGCAAGGTATGAGAAAAGGATTACCACAGAAAATCTATTAAAAAAAAAATGGTACAACTCACTATGAAAAAGATAACCTAGGATGCCTGGGTGGCTCAGTGAGTTAAGCCTCTGCCTTCAGCTCAGGTCATGATCTCAGCGATCTGGGATTGAGTCCCACATCGGGCTCTCTGCTCAGCAAGGAGCCTGCTTCCCCCCTCTCTTTGCCTGCCTCTCTGCCTACTTGTGATCTCTGTAAAAAAAAAAAAAAATTTCTAAAAAAAAAAAAAAAAAAAGATAACCTAATAGAAAAACTGGTAAAGAGATATGAACAATAATTCTCAGGAGAAATACAAATAGCCAACATATCAAATGATATTTAACCTCACTAGTAAATAAGGAAATATAACTCAAGTGAGAACACTTTCTGTGCAATGGACTGGCAAAAATTACAAAGGTTGATAATATGAAATGCAGTCATGGAGAAATGAGTACTTTCACAAACTACTGGTGGAAACACAAATTTTTGTCTTGGGAAGCCATTTTGGCACTAACAAGTTAAAAATGCTCATATCCTCTGTCCTAGTAACTCTGTTTCTAAGAAGCTATCTACTGGTCTATCTGCCCAAGCATGCAAAGACTTTCATTGTAGCATTATCTATAGCATCAAACATTTAAAAACTTTCTAATACGTCCACTGGCGGTTAAATCAAGCAGGTTACATCCACTTCACAGAATATTACACAGCCATTAAAAATAATGACAAACTTACATATATAAAAAGATTTTCATCACATGTTCAGGGACAAAACAAAAATACCTACAGTGTGATACTATTCACATAAAAAAAAGGCCTATTTGTGTGTACATAACATCCAAAAAGTACTGTGAAGGAAATGACAATGTCATCACCCTAGTATTTTTTTTTTTAAAGATTTTATTTATTTATTTGTCAGAGAGAGAGAGCGAGCACAGGCAGACAGAGTGGCAGGCAGAGGTAGGGGAGAAGCAGGCTCCCTGCCGAGCAAGGAGCCCGTTGTGGGACTCGATCTCAGGACGCTGGGATCATGACCCGAGCTGAAGGCAGCCGCTTAACCAACTGAGCCACCCAGGCGTCCCTGTCATCACCCTAATATTAAGTGTTCAATAAATTCTAGTCATTCTCATGGAAATGAACCCAAGTCTAATATGAACTGTGTTCTGTAATTTACACAGTAATGGACAACAGGAAAGCATAAATGAAATACAAGGCTAAGTGGTATAAGTGGTACAAATATCATGGAGTATAAAGGAAGGAAAAATGACATCATTTGGAAAGGGCTTCATCAAGGTAACATTCCAAAGGGGGAGAGGGATCACAGGAAAATGTGAGGTGTCTTAAGGGAACAAAATGGTTCAGTTTGGTTACAACACACTGAACAGTGAGAGACAAAATGAGAAAGACCAGATGTAGAGAGTTTCTTAATATACTGGGTGGGAAGGGACAGTACAGTGCAAAACCCTGTGTGAGCTGACAAAGGTCCAAAAATTAACCTCACAGCACACCTTGTGTGCTTGAGCCCTTAGCCCTTAGCCCTTGGACTTTGTGGATAATGAATATTTAAGAATGACCTTGAAAATCCATGACCTGTAGTAACTATCCTTCTGCTCAAAGATGAAATACGGATGATGATCTTATGGATTGGAAACTGTTGCAGCTCAGTGGTCATCTGAGTAGTTGCATCAGCCCCACCATGTGCCTGGAATGTGTATGTCACTCAGTTACATTTATTCTTACTCTTGTGAAAAGTGACTCCCAGAAGAAAGTGAAAATGTCCAAGATCTAAGACAGTAGTGGTTTATAAAATTATTTAGTCTTATATTTATTTATTTATTTATTTTTAAAAAAGATTTTATTTATCTGACAGACAGAGATCACAGGTAGGCAGAGAGGCAGGCAGAGAGAGGAAGGGAAGCAGGCTCCCCGCTGAGCAGAGAGCCTGAGTCGGGACTCGATCCCAGGACCCCGGGACCATGACCCGAGCTGAAGGCAGAGGCATTAACCCACTGAGCCACCCAGGCGCCCCTAGTCTTACATTTAAATACTCTTTTGCATGTAGAAAGAGTTCCTTAAACATTTCAATAATAATCAGTTGCATTTTGAGAGGACAAAATGATGGCTTTAGTGGTATTTGTATTTTGATGTTATAACAAAGTCTTAAAATGTGGTCCTCACATGACAAGGACTTAACACATTATCCAAACCCATAGAATGTAAAATACCAAGAGTGAATAAAATATAAACTACAGATCTGGGGGTGATCTGCTGAGGGATAGTGATAGGGGGTGGGGTGGGGGGAGGCTATGGTTGTGGCTCTACAGATGGGTAGGGAGGGGGCGGGGATATGGCAAATCTCTGTATTTTCTGCTCAGTTTTGCTATAGACCTAAAACTGCTCTAAAATAGTGTATTTAAAGAGAGAGAGAGAAAGAGATCTATGCAAGCAGAGCACATGGGTGGTTTCCATCCATGTCTCTCATCCTTTACACGCCAGGCTGACTGTACTGTCCTTCAGCACCTCTTTGCACCATAGCTTCTGCCCCAACAATGAGGTAATTTTCTATTTTGTTCTAAGTTGTCCAACTGCCTCCTATACTTGCCCCCAACTCTTGGACCTTTAATAAAAAGCTTCTGCAAGCCTCTGAGTTATTGTCTTCCTAAGTATACATGAGTTCCAGCTTGATGTCATAAATGAAGCTTATTAGGCCTCCCCAGGACAGTAGTTCAGGGTTTTTGCTGCTTCTCGGAGTCCTGCTTTTAAATGATTCTGGGACTCAGCCATTAGCAGAGAACTGAACACCTGAAAGGGAGTCATTCCAGAGCAGGTATCTAAGGGGCTGGAAAAATATAACCTAAATAGACCAAAACCTTGCTGTCAGGAAAATGCCTTTCCTTCCTTCATTATTCAAACCATAACTAGGACTCAAATACTGAGATAGAAAACCACCATTCTGCAAAATTTGAAGTGATGCTCAAAATCCAAGGAGCACATAAAATAGCAAGTGGAAGTGGGTGTTCCCCCTACTCCCAGCTATTTCACTGAATAAAACATTAAGTCAAAGGGCCAAAAACATGAGTCTTATTAATAAAAAAATTAGTTCAGAATTATGATAAAAACTACTAAGTTAGTGAAAATTTACCAAGTTGGAAAAAAGCATTAAGAAAGATTATACTTGCAAAAGCCATTTCCCATTATCCTCATCCTTGTATTTAAAAGTGTGCCAAATTTTCAGATATATAAATTGCTAAAACAAAACAAAAAACTAGCTATGACCACAGCTATTCTTGATCACAGTGGATACTCTTCCCTACTGCTCTAGTACTTACTGCTATGAAAACTTCCTATCTCCCTATATTTAGGTCAACGGAAGCACTCTTCTACAAGGGAATGATGAGTGTCACGTTCTACTGAGTATCGTGTTCCAAACTAACAGGGACTTTCACTACTTAGCAAAACTCAAAATCTGTCATTTACCAAACTGAAGTCATACATTTAAAAGAAAAATGACCTCTTTTTCTAGATGCAACCTTTAAAGACTATTAAACTCATTTCCCAAAATGCTTAATAAAACTATTGGCCACACTCTTAAATATCAGCTTTTAGAATTCAGGCAGTGGTTCAACTACTGTTCAAAGAAAAACATTTGGTTAAAAAACTCTGAAATGAGTGAGAAATGAGAAACCAGCTATGTTTTGGTTTTGCTTGATGCTAGTGAGGCTGCTGATGTGGAACTGTACTGTATTCACGGTAAGGGCAAGAATGGTGGCTTTGAGTTGAGTCCTGGATCAATCCCCCATCCCTAAGCTCTCCTCCAGCACAAGGACCCAGACTCTGGACAGATTCACAGAGCTGGCTGCCTTGGCTGCAAAACTGTGTTATGTGTTTTCACTGAGTTTCAGAAGAAGTGTGACTTAACATGCAACATTCTGTACTCGAGGGGAAAGAACAGGGGAAAACTTGGGGCATAGGATATAACATTGTACTCTTGAGTGATACATTCCAAAAATCACAGGGCACTTGGGTGGCTCAGTTGGTTAAGCGTCTGCCTTCAGCTCAGGTCTCGATCCTGGGGGGGAGCCCTGCATTGGGCTCCCTGCTCAGCGGGGAGTCTGCTTCTCCCTTTCCCTTCCCCTGCTCAAGCCCCCCTTCTCTCAAATAAATAAAATCTTTAAAAAAATCATTTAATTGAAGCTTTCTTTTTAGAGGAGCAAGGGGCATACCATATTCTAAATGGTATAGTTTTATTCCCTTCTCATCTAGTATGAGTATCTCTGACCACTGGCAAGCTTATAATCAGTGATGTTTTTAGATGATTACTAATAACAGATGGTATCAGCTTTTCTTGAAAATGCACTGCTAGTTTCCTGTGTTACCCTAAATAGACAGCTGAATGCAACAATTACACTGATTGCATGCTTCATTCTAAGAGGTGAAACAATGAGGGAAATTTTGGACCTTTCTTCTAGGTGAGAAGGCAAATTTAAAGCTCACAATATCAACCTTAAGAAGGCCACCATTTGCTAGCACTAGCCCACAAAGACTCAATTTTGGGGAAATCTGTACCACTCCTTTTTTTCTCATTTAGAAGAATCCATCTGATTACTAGATAACAGAACTCAGTAAACAGCCTGACTTTGTTCCTTAGGCAAGCTTAAATTGCTGGAAAGCACCTCTGCACCTTCCCGCCCCCACAAACTCCTCCTGACTGGCCCCATCAAGCCCCCTCACACCCCCTCACTCTGCTCAGTATGATGGCTCTGGCACCAAGGTATTTTTCTCTACTGAAGTGCCCTTTGTTCCTTATTCAAGACCAAGTTCAAATACAGACTGTGGAGTACCCACCATGGGCTCCCCTATTGGACCATTAGCAGTTTACAGTAGGGACAGGGTATGATATTCCTGTCTTCCCAGAGCCCAACCAGAAAACACTAACAGGGCTTTCTGAATGAACATGTGCCTAATAGAGGGAATTCCTTTTCTTCCTGCTGTCAAGGCATCTTGGGATATGCAGGGATAGCTGGAGGGGTCCTAGATGTAGTTTTCTATTCAGTTAACACATATGAAACCCCAAGTCTGCAAGTCAATGTACTATGAGAGGAGGAGTCACCTTGTAGCAGAATACATACAAGTAAAATTTTTATTTATTTAAAAGATTTTATTTATTTATTTGAGAGAGAGAATGAGAGGAGAGAGGTCAGTGGGAGAAGCAGACTCCCTGCCGAGCAGGGAGCCTGATTTGGACTCCATCCCGGGACTCTAGGATCATGACCTGAGACGAAGGCAGTTGCTTAACCAACTGAGCCACCCAGGCGCCCCACAAGTAAAATTTTTTAGAAGACCAACCAGCCTACCTTGGCCCCACAGCACCTCTATCACTCCACTTTTCAGCTCCCCTTCACAGAACTTCTCTTAAGAATTATCTCTACTCGGGGACGCCTGGGCGGCTGCCTTCGGCTCAGGTCATGATCCCAGCGTCCTGGGATCAGAGTCCCACATCGGGCTCCTTGCTTGGCAGGGAGCCTGCTCCTCCCTCTGCCTCTACCTGCCACTTTGTCTGCCTGTGCTCGCTAGCTCTCTCTCCCTCTCTCTCTGACAAAAAAAAAAAAAAAAAAGAATTATCTCTACTCGGGCGCCTGGGTGGCTCAGTGGGTTAAGCCTCTGCCTTTGGCTCAGGTCATGGTCTCAGGGTCCTGGGATGGAGTCCCGCATCGGGCTCTTTGCTCAGCGGGGAGCCTGCTTCCTCCTCTCTCTCTGCCTGCTTGTGATCTCTGTCAAATAAATAAATAAAAATCTTTTTAAAAAAAAATATTTTATTTATTTATTTGAGAGAGAGACAGTGAGAGAGAGCATGATCGAGGAGAAGGTCAGAGGGAGAAGCAGACTCCCCATGGAGCTGGGATCCTGATGTGGGACTCGAACCCGGAACTCCAGGATCATGACCTGAGCTGAAGGCAGTCGCTTAACCAACTGAGCCACCCAGGTGCCCCAAATAAATAAAAATCTTAAAAAAAACAAACTGCAACCTGAAGCAAAAATAAATTAAAAAAAAAAAAAAAAAAAAAAGAATTATATCTACTCACTGTCTCCATTTCTTAGCCCCATTCTCTCCTCATCCAACTCCAAAGCTTCATGCATAGATTTCCATGAGCCAGGAAGCTGTGTAATGTTAACTTATTCACTCACTAAGAAACAGGACAGAAGATGTATCCATGGAATAATCCCCTAACAGTCACTCTGGAACTCTAACTTAATCCAAAATCTTAGCAGTATTAATTTAAAAAAATGACTAACATAATGGGCTCATTCAGTTTTCAGAGTAAATGGATCCAGCTTGTCTTAAAATATGAGCTTTCCCAAACTTGTATATTCCAAAGTTATGACTTGGTGATTCTGGGGCCACCTTTATTTTCATCATTAATTAAAATAATCCTCATAGTAAAGCAGGGTCCTCCTGCCTTCCTGAGCCCTATAATCTGAATGCCACTGCTTAAGGCTCCTCGGTTGAGTATGCATTTCCTGGCCAGAAAAAAACTTAAAGAGAACCTGTCTATGAGGAGGATATTTCCTTTTCAGAAAACAAAAACAAACAAACAAAACCTAAGGTAACTGGTAAATCTCCTGCCACAAACGCCTAGAAACATAATAAAGATTTTTAACAAAAAGTATTTTACACTCACAGTTGCATTCATAAGAAGAAATAAAGGAAAATCCCTATGTGATGGAAATAAAAGACCGAAAACCAGCACAGTCAGTGTGTGATCTGATACTGCAGCTAAATTTGGTTATTATTTTCATAAACTTAAGATTGGGTACTATCAACCAGGACAGAACACAGAGGCACAGGAACCAAGTGAGGCACAGAGTTAGAATTGGACTCCCAACATAAAGGCTGAGACTCTTTAAGAATTGTATCATCAACCTTCAATGAAAAAATGGAAAAGTATTAAGTTGAATATTCAAACTCCTAGGCAAATGCCTTACATGGATGGGTTTAAGGTTCAGTGTTTTATTACTGGTGTACTTCAGACTGAACTGAAAAATTAACACAAAACTGGACCCAGCGCAGTGTATCCCTGGAGCTCCTAGCAGATCAGTATCAAAACTGTTATGTGGAAGGACATTCACACAAAAAGGTTACAAGAGAGTCTCACAGAAAAACAAAGCACCAGGAAAGATAAAGTTAAAATTAAGCATTGCATAAAACCAAAAATAATTCAGTAGGGACTAGAATTAGCACAAACAATAGCAAGAAACAGACTCCTGTGAAATAAAAAAATGATAACATAAGAGCATAAAGTATGAATATTTGAATACAGACAAAAAAGAAATTGAAATCCTAAGGACAAAATAGGAAAAAACAATTTACGAAAAAAGAAAAAATAGAACTTATAGAAATGAGAAGTTTAAAAAAAAGGCAACTGTTAGTAGGCAGGATGAACAGCAGCTAAAGACCTGGAAAATATTTCTAAGGAAACCAACTAGTTTATTACCAGTATGTGCATGCCTATGGACGAAGGAATGAAAAGGTTTATTTATGTCTGATGAGAAATGAAGGGAGGAGAATAAAGAGAAATGAGGAAAGGATAATATCTGAAAAGATAATATAAGAGAATTTCCCAATAGTGATGAAAGCTATCAATCCTCAGATCAATGAACAGTACCTGAACAAAAGAACTGCAAACAGACCTGTCTCTAGCTGCAACCACAAAAAATGCAGGATGATGAAGATAAAGAAAAATTTCAGGAGAACCAGAAAACAAAGGCATATTACTCTAAAGGAATAATTAGAATGACTTTTCAGCAGCAACAGGAGTCAGGAGAAAATGGACTATTTTCAAAGTGCTAAAAGTAAAAAACAAAAAAACAAACCCTCTCGATCTAGAACTCTTGTGCCTAGCTAAACTACAAGATTGGGGGTAAAGACTTTTCTATGACTGAAAGAGACTTCATTACTAATAATTCTACACTAAAAAAATTAGTAAGGGCTGTAACTTGGGAGGAGGGGAAGGGAAACAAAACCTAAGGAAACAAAGAGTACGATTTTAAAAAAATTGGTAAACAGGAGGGTTTATCCAAATAAGCACCAAGGATGAAACCAGTGTAGTAATTGTTACTAATTTGAGATGATATAAAAACACTGAGAAACTAAAATGCTAGACAACAGAAACACAGCAGACAAGATCATTTGTATTCAGGAAGATTAAACAATTCACAGTAGAACCATGACTTTAAAACTTTGATGTTCATCAGAATCACCAAGAAGTTTTGTTAGAACACTGCCTGCTGGGCCTTGTCCCTCAACATTTCTGATCCAACAGTCTGAAGTGGAGGATAAGAATTTGCATTTCAAACAAGTTACAAGGTGATGCCAATATCGTTGCTCCAGGACCTCTTTAAGAATCAACACATTTGATTTTAAATCAAATACACTTATTAAAAATTTAAAGCAGGGGGTAGGGGGTGAGGGGGGTGGTAATCTGAGTGGCTCAGTTGGTTAAGTGGTCAACTCTTGACTTTGGCTCAGGTCATGGTCTCAGGGTTGTGAGACCGAGGCCCATGTCTGGCTCTATGCCTGGCAAGCCGCTTGAGATTCTTTTGCCCTCCCTCTCCCCACCCATCCCTTTCTCTTTTAACAAAAACAACAACAAAAAAAGGTAAATAACCAAATAAAAGAGACTACATCATTTATAACCCAAAGAAGGGGGAAAGGAGGAATAAACAACAGTTTATTAACTGTTGATAAGTTGTCTAATTAGCTTTTCGTGTCTTTCGTGGTAAGTTGAAAAAAAGGAAACAGAACTAAATATAACTCTATTAAGTTATCAATTAAAATGAATTAAAAGGGCAGGTTTTTTTTTTTTTAAAGATTTATTTATTTATTTGACAGACAGAGATCACAAGTAGGCAGAGAGAGAGGAGGAAGCAGGCTCCCCACCGAGCAAAGAGCCAGATGCAGGGCTCGATCCCAGGACCCTGGGATCATGACCTGAGCAGAAGGCAGAGGCTTTAACCCACTGAGCCACCCAGGCGCCCTTTTTTTAAAGATTTTATTTATTTATTTGACATACAGAGATCACAAGTAGGCAGAGAGGCAGGCAGAGAGCCCAATGCGGAGCTCCATCCCAGGACCGTGGGATCATGACCTGAGCCAAAGGCAGAGTCTTTAATCCACTGAGCCACCCAGGTGCCTAAAAGGGCAGGTTTTTTTTTTTTAATTTTTTAATGATTTTATTTATTTATTTGTTAGAGAGAGAGAGAGATCGAGCACAGGGAGACAGAGAGGCAGGCAGAGGCAGAGGCAGAAGCAGGCTCCCCGCCGAGCAAGGAGCCCAATGCGGGACTCGATCCCAGGACGCTGGGATCATGACCCGAGCTGAAGGCAGCCGCTTAACCAACTGAGCCACCCAGGTGTCCCTAAAAGGGCAGTTTTAAAAAACAAAGATGATCAGACTGAATAAAAAAAAATTCTGCTTTGTTGAATATATCATAAGATTGTAGTAATTAAGACAGTCTCAGAAATGGCAGTTAGACAAAGTGACTAATGACATAGAACAGAAAATCCAGAACCAACTTGTACACAAAGGGAATTCTGATATATAATGGAAATGACACTGCAGATCATTAGGAAAAGGATTAGCTACTCAAGAACGACAGCCAGGATGGCTGGTTATCCAGGGAAAAGTGAAACTGGATTCCCACCTCAAAATGTATATAAAATTCAATTTAGGTTTAAATACTTAAATGTAAAAAGCAAAGCTAAAACTTTTAGAAGGAAAAAATAGCAGTAGAGGGGCACTTGGGTGGCTGGCTCAGTTGGTTAAGCGTCTGCCTTCGGCTCAGGTCATGATCCTCGGGTCTTGGGATTGAGCCCTGCATAGGGCTCCCTGCTCCTCGGGAAGCCTGTATCTCCCTTGCCCACTCCCCCTGCTCATGTTCCCTCTCACTGTGTCTCTCTCTGTCAAGTAAATAAAATCTTTAAAAAAAAAAACAACAAACCAGCAGTAGAAAAGGATTTCTTAAGACACGAAAAGCTAATTAGACAAGATTTGTAAATTCAACTACCTTAAAATCACATCTGTTCAATAAAAGACTAACAAAGTGGAAAGATAAACATAAAATGCTTGAGAAGATGCTTTAATACATGTAACTAGAAAAAGAATTAGGATGCAGAGAGATAAAGAACACAGGCAAATCAGTCCACGACCAATAAGACATTAAAAATGGATGAAAGACACCACCAATGCTTCAAGGAAGGAAAACAAGATTAAATATGAAAAGATGTTCATATCATCATTAGAAATCAAGGGACCACCGATGAAGACAATAATGGTTTACCACTGTATACCCACCAGATTCACAAAAATTAAGAATATGAGGAATCTGAGAGGCAGGGCTGAGGGTTGTGGGGGTAGGGAGGGAAAAAAAATGAAAAGATGGGATTAGGAGGGAGACAAACCCTAAAACTCTTAATCTCAGGAAACAAACTGAGGGTTGCTGGGGGGTGAGGGGGTAGGGATAGGGTGGCTGGGTTATGGACATTGGGGAGGGTATGTACTATGGTAAGTGTTGTGAATTGTGTTAAGACTGATGATTCACAGACCTGTACTCCTGGGGCAAATAATACATTACATGTTAATAAAAAAAAAAAAA
>ML101360.1:0-15154 GCA_003697995.1 Taxidea taxus jeffersonii
GTGAAAGACTTGGAGAGTTGTCTTTCTTACTTTGCTCTACTCTAGTTCCACAGTGGGAAAAAGATTTTAAGAAAATGAGAATAAAATGACAGTTTTCCTCCACGATAGCTAAAAGTTAGTTCTCAGCCAATTTGACCACTTTATCCCTTAGACTTAGTTTGAAGGGTTGACTAATTTAACTAAGAATTAAAGCCACACAGTGTGGCTGGCTTCTGTCTTTGTTCCGTGCCAGTGTAGCTAAGCTGGAACTACACTTCCCAGAATTCCCTTCCCGGCAGACTTCCGGGTTTAGCGGGGACCAGGAGACTCGCGCTCCTGGGAAGACGGAAGTGAGGCAACACTGTAGTTCTTTCACCCTTGAAAGGCGGGTTTGGGGGCGTATGTGCTGTCGCGGGTCTTGGGGTTGGCGCCGACACTTGGCTCACCGGTGGGTGGAGGACAGCAGACCATTGTAGCACTCCTGCAGCCTCTCTGACAATGGGGCAGGCGGCGGGCCTGCAGCAACGTCTGCTTCCTCGGACCGCCGTCGACTTCCCTGACTTCTGGGCCAGACTGCCATACGCCCTGCCCGCCTGCCGGGCACCAGACACAGAAGCAACAGCTGTGCAACCAGCTTCCTCCCATAGCTGTATCACACGTCCCGTATTCCATGTTATTCTTGACGTTCCTGCCTCTGATTGAATCCTGAGTGGATTTCCCACCACAGACGATGTGCAGCATTCACTGCTGGTTCTTCTCTCTTTCCCCCACCAGCAGCTGGGTTTGGTTCCAAGATTCACAGTCCTTCCCCCAGCGAGGTGATTCAGGGAGAGCTGGCCAAGCCCAGCCTCAGAGGTGACTTGATGAACCTCAGATAGTGTTGCTAAGGGTAGTGGACCCAGTCCTAGCCCATGAGATGGGGGAGAAGTCACTCAAGTACTTCGAAAGAATAGGCCCTTTGGATAAAGAGATAAGTGCGGGAGGAAATGGATTTTTGTTGTTGTTCTAATAGATGTTGCCCAAAACTAATGCTTCCACAAAGGACACTGGCCTTAGGAGAACATGTTGCAGGAAGATGGAAGGAAGGACCTTGGCTCATGATAACTCACTGAGCTGCTCAAGAAACCAACCCTTATCCCTGGTTTCCTGGTCCCAGTTTCAGCACTGAATGAAGGTCCAGTGTCCTGGGAAGCCCCTTAGTCTGGAGCGTTCCCAGTGGGTGGTCCCTCTTGCCCTGCCTCAGGACTTAAATGTGAGATGATAATTCCCTTTCCTGTTTAAGTCCCATGAGTTGTGGCTGTTTTGAGTGAGGGTAGCTGAAAGGATTCTGAATGGTATGTAGCAATATGAGAATGTGTCTCTAGTTTCTGACAGCAGCTGTAAAAGTGGTACTCTAAAAAAGTATTTTGTGTAATGTCAGTGTCATTGGAAAAGTGCTTCACTCATCTCAAACTATCTGTGTGTCAATTTTGTTTGTTCAAATCAATTTCACTTATCTATGGGCAGGTAAAACTTAGCACATTTTACCTAATTCAAAAAAAGTTGCCAATTGAGCACGCATGTGGTATATTAAAAGATAAATATAAGTATTCTATTTTAGGTCTTTGCATGTCCTTGGACCTTTATTTAGCTTCCTCTTAAAATAGGAGTGTCCTTAAAGTGATGGCTATGAAGGGAGGGGATATGGAGGGATGGGGTGATCTCTGTTCTTTATGTTTAGAAGTCTTAAATAAGTTACTGGGACTTTAAGAATATATTTGTAGGTGAGTTTGGTGTCATTCAGTTGATTTTTTTTTTCCAGAAAGAAAGGCTTCCAGGGCTTAACACTGTCCTCCTGTGGGTGCAGTAGATTAATTGTACTATTGATCTTTACCATTTACTGTGTCTACACTTGTCCTAGCTTGGGCTGTTGTAACAAAAATACCATCCTGGATAGCTTATACATAACAAATAAAAGAATTTATTTTTCACTGTTCTGAAGGCCAGAGGTCCCAAGAGCAGGATGGCATCATGGTGACAGCTCTGGTAAGAGCCCTCTGGGTTGCAGATTGCCAGCTTATCATTTTAACCTCATCTGAGGGAGAGCACAGAGGGGAAACAAGCTGTCTTGTGACCCTGTAAGGGCACTAATCCTATTTATGAGGGCTCCACCCTCATGACCTCATCTAATCCTCATTAACGCCCAAAGGCACCTCCTCTTAATAGTACCACATTATGGGGGGAAAGTTTCACCATATGAATTCTGGGGGTATGCATACATTGTGTCCATAATGACACCCTTTGCCATGCAGTATGTGCCCTCCCACTATGACTTTGGGTATGCCCATGTGTTCTTCTTTGGTTAGTAGGTACAAGCAGAACCTGGAAAAGTAGTGACATAGTTGGGATTGTTCATGTTCTGCCTCCCCTATGACTATGTGCCAAGGTTAGCCCATTGGAGAATGAGTGTCACATGGCACAAGCACAGCACTTGACAGACAAACTGCCAGATGTGAGTGAGCCCAGAGGAGACAGAAGAATCACTCAACTGAATCTAGCCCAAACTGCCGGTCCATTAACTCACAAGCTGAAGAAATGCTTACTGCTTTAAGCCAGGGAGATTGGGGGTGGTTTGTTACACAGCATTATTGCAGCAATGGTTAACTAAGACATCTTTTTATCCATCAGGGACAATTTGGATGGGCTGTAAGAAGGAGATAAATGTGTTGGCTTTATAGACAATTCTACCTTATAGAATTTAACTCAGAAGTTGCCCAGGAATCACCCACTTGGGCATGCTTATGTCCTAGTAAAGCATAAATATAACAGGACTATTTTAAGTATATATGTGTGTCTTCAGGCCTTTAGTTTTGCCCAGAAAATGGGGTGGCTTCACGTGGACCAGATCCCACTAGTGGGAGCTGGTCTCTATTCTACATGTATGATAGCCTTGAGTGAGTTATTGGGGACTTTTATATGAGTCTGGTGTAATTCATCAATTAAACTTAGGGACAGCAACAACTAGATGCCCATGTTACTTCCTTATGGTGGTTAGGAAAATATTGAGGTGGTTTTTCAGGATGCTGATGTGAAATCATATATGATTATTTAAATTTAAATTCATTGTAGGGGCACCTGGGTGGTTCAGGCAGTTAAGCATCTGACTCTTGGTTTTGGCTCAAGGTGGTGAGATTGAGCCTCTAGTGGGGCTCTGCATGATCGGCATGGAGTCTGCTTGAGGTTCTCTATTTTTCTCCCTCTGTCCCTTCTTTTTCTCTCTCTCTGAATAATAAGTAAATGAATGAATAAGTAAAATCTTAAAAAATACTTAAATTCATTGTAAGTAAATAAAATTAATCCAGTTCTTCAGTCATACCGACCATAAGTCTATAGCCCCTCAGCCATGGATGGCTAGCAGCTACCGCTTTGGACAGCACAGACACGGAACATTTTCATTATCTTAGAAAATTGTATTGGGCAGTGTTGGACTCAGTGCTTATGTTCACATTTCTTATTTACAACTTCTTTCCTGTCTAAACTTCTAGTTTCTGCTGACCAGTTGATTCTGACAGCCCCTCAGTTTGTACCCTTTGGGAAAAATGAATTATTGTTTTCTAAATTATTTAATAAAACTCAAGTTAGCCTGTTTTGACATTTACAACGTTCAGTGTGCTCTTCGTTTACAGGCCACAAAGCTAAATGACAGAGGGAGTAACCGTGCTGCCAGAGCAGGGAGGCTTGGAGAGAAGTGAGGGCAGCTAAGAGAATCCCCCAGTTTGAGTTGTAAACTTGAGTTGTCTCACAAAACTTGAGGGGGACAGAGAAGAAAATGAAGCATGGAGGAGACTGTTGGGCAAAATCGTGCTCCACTGGTCAGGGACTTCTGAACTTGCTCCTTCCACACCCATCCCAGCTGAGCTAGCATTTACTAGAGGACAGAGCTCACGCTTATCTCCATTCTTTTCCCCTAAAGCAGCTTCTTGCCAGATCACCTCTGGCCTCTCTTCACCTCTTTACTCACATGGATGGGTTGACTTTTTTGGTTTTACTTATTTTGATTTTATTTTTATTTTAATCCTAATTATAGAAAATTTGCAAGTACCCTTATTTCCTGAATAATTTTAAAAGATGTTTTTATTTTAATTCCAGTATGGGTGTTATATTATATTCCATTATATTCCAGTATAGTGTTGTTATTTTCAGGTGTACAATAGAATGATTCAACATTTTCATACATCACCTGGTGCCATTATGATCAGTGTACCCTTCATCTGCTTCACTTACTTCACCCATCTCCCCACCATGTCCCCAATGGTAACCATCTGTTTTTCTCTATAGTTGAGTCTGTTTCTTGGTTGGTCTCTATTTCTCTCTCTCTCTCTGTCTCTCTTTCCTTTGCTCATCTGTTTTGTTTCTTAAATTCCATGTATGGATGAAACCATCTGATATTTGTCTTTCTCTGAGTGATTTATTTCACTTAGCATTATATTCTCTAGCTCCATCCATGTTGTTGCAAATGGCAGGATTTCATTAAAAACATTTTTTTTAAAAGATTTTATTTATTTATTTGTCAGAGAGAGAGAGAGCAAGAGCGAGCACAGGCAGACAGAGAGGCAGGCAGAGGCAGAGGGAGAAGCAGGCTCCCTGTGGAGCAAGGAGCCCAATGTGGGACTCGATCCTAGGATGCTGGGATCATGACCTGAGATGAAGGCAGCTGCTTAACCAACTGAGCCACCCAGGCGGCCCAGGATTTCATTTTTTTATGGGTGACTAATATTCCATTGTATACATATACCACAACTTCTTTACCCATTCATCTATCAATGAACACTGGAGCTGCTTCCATAATTTGGTTATTGTAAGTAATGCTGCTATAAACATAGGGGTGTATGTATCCCCTTTGAATTAGTGCTTTTGTATTTTTTGAGTGAATACCAGGAGAGTGATTACTGGATCATAGGGTAGTTTTATTTCTAACTTTTTGAGGAACCTCCATATTGTTTTCCAAGTGGCTATACCAGTTTTCATTCCCACCAACAGTACACGAGGGTTCCTTTTTCTCCACATCCTCACCAATCCCATTGTTTCTTGCATTTTTAAAAAAATATATCATCTTGCTTTTTTTTTTTTTAAAGATTTTTATTTATTTATTTGATAGACAGAGATCACACAAGTAGGCAGAGAGGCAGGCAGAGAGGGGAGGGGAGAAGCAGGCTCCCTGCCGAGCAGAGAGCCCGATGTGGGACTTGATCCAGGACGCTGGGATCATGACCCGAGCCAAAGGCAGTGGCCCAATCCACTGAGCCACCCAGGCATCCCTGTTTCTTGCATTTTTAACTTTAGCCATTTTGACCAGTATGAGGTGCTATCTCATTGTGGTTTTGATTTGCATTTCCTTGATGTTAGTGATGTGGAGCATCTTTTCATGTGTCTGTTGGCCATCTGGATATCCTCTTTGGAAAAATGTCTGTTCATGTCTTCTGCCTATTTTTAATTGGGTTATTCATTTTTGGGGTGTTGAGTTGTATCACTTCTTTATATATTTTAGAGGCTAACCCTTTATCAGAATTGTCATTTGCAAATATCTTCTCCCATTGAGTAGGTTGCCTTTTAGTTTTGTTGTTTCCTTCACTGTGCAGAAGTTTTTTATTTTGATAAAGTCCCAAAAGTTTATTTTTGCTTTTATTTCCCTTGTGTTAGGAGACATATCTAGAAAGATGATGTTACAGCTGATGTTAGAGAAATTACTGCCTGTGCTCTCTTCTAGGATTTTTGGGCTTTCAGGTCTCCATTTAGGTCTTTAATCCATTGTGAGTTTATTTGTGTGTTTGGTGTAAAAGTGGTCTGGTTTTCATTCTTTTGCATGTAGTTGTTTTCCCAACACCATTTGTTGAAGGAAACTATCTTTTTCTCATTCAGTAGTCTTTCTGGCTTTATTAAAGATTAATTGGCCATGTAATTATGGGTTTATTTCTGGATTTTCTATTCTTTTCTATTGATTTATGTGTCTATTTTTTTCTAGTACCATGCTCTTTTGATAACTACAACTTTGTAATATAACTTGAAGTCTGGAATTATGATGCCTCCACAGTGCTTTTCTTTTAAAAGATTGCTTTGGCTATTTGAGGTCTTCGTGGTTCCATACACATTTTAGGATTGTCTATTCTAGTTCTGTGAAAAATGCTGTTTGTATTCTGATAGGGATTGCATTAAATGTGAAGTTGCTTTGGGTAGTATAGATATGTTAACAATACTTGTTCTTCTGATTCATGAGCATGAAATGACTTTCCATCTCTTTGTGTTGTCTTCAATTTCTTTCGTTGGTGTTTTATAGTTTTCAGAGGACAGGTCTTTCATCTCTTTGATTAATTTTATCCCTAGGTATTTTATTATTTTTGATGCAACTGTAAATGGGATTGTTTTCTTAATTTCTCTTTCTGCTGCTTCAGTATTAATGTACAGAAATGCAACAGATTTCTGTACATTGATTTTGGATCCTGCAACTACTGAATTTGTTTATCAGTTCTAGCAGTTTTTGGGTGGAGTTTTTAAGGTTTTTCTCTATATAGTATCATGTCATCTGCAAATAATGAAACTTTCACTCTTTCCTTACCAATTTAGGTGCCTTTTATTTCTTTTCGCTCTCTGACCGCTGTAGCTAGGACTTCCAATACTATGTTGAATAGAAATGGTCAGAGTCAATATCCTTGTCTTGTTCCTGACCTTAAACAAAGGGGGAAAACTTCAAGTTTTTTCCCATTGAGTAGATGTTCATTGTGGGTTTTTCATGTAAGGCTTTTTTTTTTTTTAATTTTGAAGTATGTTCCCTTTTAACCTACTTTGTTGGGGGTTTTTAGCATGATGTTTGTGATGACTTTTTTGGGTGGTTGACCTGGGAAGTATAAACTGAGCTTCTTCACGTCCAGAACTTTACCTTGGTGGGCTCCTTACTACTAGCCTCACAGGCAGAGGCCTCCCAGGATGGGGGCTGATACGTAGTTGGATAGCTCTGCCTTGCATTGTGGGATATAGTTGGCAAGTCCACTAGAGCCTCATATAAAGTACTTTCCTTCAACTATATTTCCCTCAGTTATTACTTAAGTTTTATTTATTTAAGTAATCTCTACACCCAACATGGGGCTTGAACTCACAACCCCAAGATCAAGAGTCAGGTGCTCTTTCAACTGAGCCAGCCAGGTGCCCTGCTCCCTGAGTTATCACTTAATAGTAAAATTTTGGTTTCCACCTGGGGTTCCTTGTCTTAGTTCACAATTTCTTTAGAATTAAGATGGGAATTACTATCACTTAATAGTAAAATTTTGGTTTCCATCTGGGATTCCTTGTCTTAGTTCACAATTTCTTTAGAATTCAGATGGGAAGGAGAAATGCTGTTTATTGGATGTTCCCACTGACCCCACAGTCTTGCTACAGTGTTTTCTGTTCATGCTTGATTTGGGCTATACCTGTGCACCTGCCTCCTCTTTAGCATGTGTCTGACCCCCAATGTCTGAAGTGTACCCAGTTAGTTGTTTGTGCAGATTTTACTGCATGGGGAAAGGCCGATGTAGTTTAAACTGAAGTGTGTGAAGGTGTGAAGGAAGGACAGAGTTTGGATGGAAATAGAGGGCAGTATGCACAAACCTAGAGGCAGAAAGTTCAAGAATTGTTCAGGAGAGAATTGTAAAACCATTTGGTCTACAGGGCTCCTGCAGGTATATGATAGGAGATGGTCTGGAGAGATAGACAGGGATCATCGACTGATGGTATTTCTCTTTACCTCAATGTCATCAGCATCCTTGATCATCTTCCTTTGCTTGCTCTCTGTTGCACAGGAACAGGGATCCTCCATGCCCCTTTGAGGCCCAGCTTCCTCATCCCCGCTACCTCCTGCAGGATTTTGTGTCCTTTTGTATCCCATCTTTTGAGAAGAGCTAACTTTACAGAGCATTTATCTGTGCTAGATATTTTCTGAGGATTATCTCATTTCATCCTATAGCAAAAGGTTTGGCACTTGTGTATGCTGTTATCCTCACTTTGCGGTGGTCAAACGGAAACACCACGTGGATAGGCAGCTTGCCCAGGGTCCTACTGCTGGGATCAAAAGCCAGGCTCGAGTGAAGCTCCTAACTGCACTATAGCTTCCTCCCATTTCCCTTGCATTTTCTGCTCGTTTTCTGCTTCCCTTCATATAATATATGTGTTCACATCTCCCTTCTCCTAAGAGACATTTTCTCCATTGTCATGTCTCCTCAACCTTTCCTCCTGCTTCTCTCCCTCCAGCCAAACCTTGAGGGGTCTGCTTAAGGCCAGTACTTCATCACCATCACTCCCACTTTGCTTGTGAAGGTCTAACACTCAACAATGGCCTCTGTCTCGATTCCCACTTCTGCAGTTGTCCTGAAGCTTCAGACTGTTCCAGCCATTCCTCTTCCTTCCATTCCATCTTAGAGTCTGTCTTGAGATTGCAACCGAGATACTGGCCAAGGTCCAGTCATCTGAAAATTTGAGTGGGTCTGGAGGATCCGCTTACAAGACGGCTCACTCATATGGTGGTGGGCAGGAGACTTTAGCCCCTCAGCACATGGACCTGCCCATAGGGCCGCTGGGGTGTCCTCACAGCATGGCAGGTGATTTCATTTGGAGTGAGCAGTTCCAGGGAGAGCAGATAGGAAGCCACATTGCCTTTAGGCTGTGTGAAATTACTGATCACGACATGTGACATGTATCTTTCTTGTGGCACTTGTGACAGTTGGCATTATATATTAGATTTTTAAAAAAAGATTGTATTTATTTATTTGACAGAGAGAGAGATCACAAGTAGGCAGAGAGGCAGGCAGAGAGAGGGAGAAGCAGGCTTCCTGCTGAGCAGAGAGCCCAATGTGGGGCTCAGTCCCAGGACCCTGAGACCATGACCTGAGCTGAAGACAGAGGCTTAACCACTGAGCCGCCCAGGCGCGCCCCTATATATTAGATATTTACGTGTATGTTTTCTCTTCTAGCTAAACTGCTTTTTGGACATATTTATTTTTCCTTACATATTCTTTTTTATTGTGGTAAAAAATACACCACATAAAATTTACCATTTTAGCCATTTTTAAGTGTGCAGTTAGATGGCATTAAGTACGTTCACATTGTTCGGCAACCATCACCACCATTCATCTTTAGAACTTTTTATCTTATGGGGCGCCTGGGTGACTCAGTTGATTAAGTATCTGACTCTTGGATTTATTTTAGGTTGTGATCTCATGGGTTGCAATCTCATGGGTTGTGGGATCAAGCCCTACATTGGGCTCTATTCTCAATGGGGAGTCTGCTTGAAGGTTCTCTCCCTCTGCCCTCCCTCTCTTGCACACACACTCTCTGTCTAAAATAAATAAATCTTTAAAAAGAGAACTTCTTTATCTTCTTATACTGAAACTGTGTGCCCATTAAATAGGAATTCTCCATTCTTCCCCTCCTTTCAGCCCCTGGCAACCACTGTTCTTTTTTCTGTTTCTGTGGATTTGACTATTCTAGGTACTTATTATAAGTGGAATCATACACTATTTGTCTTTTGTGTCTAGCTGATTTCACTTAGCATAGTCTTCAAGTCTTCAAGTTTCTTCCAAGTTGTAGTGTGTGTAGGAATTTCGTTCCTTTCTAAGACTGAATAATGCTCTACTGTGTGTCTATCACATTTTTGAAAAGTTATGTTTTTATTATTTTTTCTTATTTCAAAGAATTTAATTTCAGGATAGTTAACATACAGTGTTATATTAGTTTCAGGTGTACAATATAGCAATTCAACAAGTCTGTGTTTCACTCAGTATTCACAACGACAAGTATACTTGTTAATCACCATCACCCATTTCCTCCACCTGCCTCCCCTCTGGTAACCAACAGTTGTTCTCTATAGTTAAGAGTCTGTTTTTGATTTATCTCTGTTTTTTTCCTTTGCTCATTTTATATCATATTTGTTTATCCATTCATACGTCGATGGACATGTCTCCGTCTCTCAGCTGTTGTGAAGAATGTTGCTATGAACATGAATGTACTAATATCTGTACAAGTGCCTGCTTTCACTTATTTTGGGTATGTACCAGAAATGGAACTGCTGGGTCATATAATAATTCTATGGTTAATTTTCAGAGGAAGCGCCATACTGTTTCCCACAGTGCTGCGCCTGTCTCCATTCCCACCAGCAGTGCCCGAGGGTTCAGATCTCTCCACATCCTTGCCAGCACCCACTTTCCATCTGTGTGTATTCTTAACAGTGCCAGCCCAGGGCTTTCCACAGTCAATGCTCAGCAAATTGAGGGAATGGAGATGGTAACAAACTTGAGGATCCTTGAATACTCAAGTTATCCAAATTCTTGCAGAACTTTTGATGAAATTTAGTGTGGAAAATATCTCGGTGATTCTGGAACATTTCCTCAGAACACGTGACCTCTAGAAAGGGGTCATCCTTATGACAATGATGATAGTGAGTTGGGGGGAGCCCTTCCTGCCTGAAGTGAGCTGCTTCTCCTTCTTCAATGCTGGCTGATTGTTGCCAGATAAAGATGTGGGTCCAAGGTTATGGATCTTTCCATGATTAAGAAAAGCCACAAATCTGGATCTTAAAATGTGAAATCTCTCTTTTTGTGTGTCAGTAGCTATGGCAGATTACATTGTTGGTCCCAGTTTTTCTCTTCTCCCTGCCCCTTGCCCAGTCATGTCCCCTTCATGGTAGAGTGTGCCTCCTCAACCTTTGCCTTTGTACCTGGCTCTGAGAGTTGCTTTTTGCTGCTGGTCCATGGGCAGGAGTGGCACTGAACCAGAGCTGAGCCTGGGCCTTTCTGCTCAGTGCCCTTTTACTTTTGCCATTACCACAGGAGGGACATGCCTGGCTGGCCTACTGGTTGCAGATAGAAGGTGAGAGACACATGTATCTAGAACAGCAGCCTAGTCCATCTCAGCCACCTCAGTCCATCTCAGAGTAGCAGACCCCAGCTACCCAAAAGGCATGTGAGAAATAATCATTTAATGTTGGTTACATGCTGCTAAAATTTTGAGGTTGTTTGTTTTGCCACATAATATAGCAAGAGTTAAGTGATATAAGAATGAATTAAAAAGTTAAAATTGCAATAGTAAAAATAGTTAAAAGTGCAATAGTAGCAACTGACAGATATAGGAACTAATTAAAAAAAAAAGAACCAGTATTCCAGGTTTGGCTTGTGCCCTCTGCTTTAGACAGAACTTATACCAGTGACAGGGTGGATCTGTCCATGCCTCTTTTTGTTTTTAAAGTCAGGTTTATTGAGGTATAATTTACATACCTAAATGCATCCCTTTTAGTATACAGTTCTGGATGCTGACAAATACATACAATTGTGTAACCACCAGCACAATCAGAAAAAGTTCCTTCACTGTCCCCCACCCCTACCAAAAAGAAATTATTTGTCTTTCTAGACAAACTCAATTTCTTCCCCTAATCCACTGGTCATTTTTTTTTTTCTTTTTGAAGTTCTGCCATTTTTAGAATGCTGTATGAATCGAATCATATGTCATCATTTGAATCTGGCTTCTTTCTTTCGGCATAGTGCATCTGAGTTTCATCTGTGTTATGGAGTGAATCAAGAGGTTGTTCCTTTTTGTTGCCAAGTAGTATTCCATTCTATAATTATGCCATTTTGCTTATCTGATCTTCTTTTTTTGTGTGTGTGTGGGGGGGATGGACATGCTAACCACTGAGAGCCACTGAACCACCTTTGGTCTCTAACTCCCCATTTTTTAAAAAAATTTAAACTTCTTTTATTTAAACATATAATGTAACCCCACCACCCTCTCCCAACCCCTCTCCCCCCCAACCCCCCGCAGTTTGTTTTATGACATTAAGAGTCTCTTTTGGTTTGTCTCCCTCCTGAACCCATCTTGTTTCATTTTTTCTTTTCCTACCACCTTAACCCCCACCCCCATTGCATCTCCACTTCCTCATATCAGGGAGATCATGGGATAGTTGTCTTTCTCCAGTTGACTTATTTCACTAAGCATAATAAGCTCTAGTTCCATCCATGTCGTCACAAATGGTAAGATTTCATTTCTTTTGATGGCTGCATAGTATTCCATTGTATATATATATATATACATATATACCACATCTTCATCCATTCATCTGTTGATGGACATCTAGGTTCTTTCCATAACTTGGCTATTGTGGACATTGCTGCTATAAACGTTCGGGTACACATGCCCCTTTGGATCACTACGTTTGTATCTTTAGGGTAAATACCCAGTAGTGCAATTGCTGGGTCATAAGGTAGCTCTATTTTCAACTTTTTGAGGAAACTCCATTCTGTTTTCTAGAATGGTTGCACCAGCTTGCATTCCCACCAACAGTGTAGGAGGGTTCCCCTTTGACCACATCCTCGCCAGCATCTGTCATTTCCTGACTTGTTCATTTTAGCCATTCTGACTGGTGTGAGGTGGTATCTCATTGTGGTTTTGATTTATATTTCCCTGATGCCCAGTGATGTGGAGCACTTTTTCATGTGTCTGTTGGCCATCTGGATGTCTTCTTTGCAGAAATGTCTGTTCATGTCCTCTGCCCATTTCTTGATTGGATTATTTGTTCTTTGGGTGTTGAGTTTGCTAATCTCGTTATAGATTTTGGATACTAGCCCTTTATCTGATATGTCGTTTGCAAATATCTTCTCCCATTCTGTCAGTTGTCTTTTGGCTTTGTTGACCGTTTCCTTTGCTGTGCAAAAGCTTTTGATCTTGATGAAGTCCCAATAGTTAATTTTTTGCCTTGCTTCCCTTGCCTTTGGCGTTGTTCCTAGGAAGAAGTTCCTGCGGCTGAGGTCGAAGAGGTTGCTGCCTGTGTTCTCCTCAAGGATTTTGATGAATTCCTTTCTCATGTTGAGGTCCTTCATCCATTTTGAGTCTATTTTCGTGTGTGGTGTAAGGAAATGGTCCAATTTCATTTTTCTGCATGTGGCTGTCCAATTTTCCCAACACCATTTGTTGAAGAGGCTGTCTTTTTTCCATTGGGTATTCTTTCCTGCTTTGTCGAAGATTAGTTGACCATAGAGTTGAGGGTCTATTTCTGGGCTCTCTATTCTGTTCCATTGATCTATGTGTCTGTTTTTGTGCCAGTACCATACTGTCTTGATGATGACAGCTTTGTAGTAGAGCTTGAAGTCAGGAATTGTGATGCCACCAACTTTGGCTTTCTTTTTCAATATTCCTTTGGCTATTCAAGGTCTTTTCTGGTTCCATATAAATTTTAGGATTATTTGTTCCATTTCTTTGAAAAAATTGGATGGGATTTTGATAGGCATTGCATTAAATGTGTAGATAGCTTTAGGTAGCATAGACATTTTCACAATATTTATTCTTCCAATCCATGAGCATGGAACATTTTTCCATTTCTTTGTGTCTTCCTCAATTTCTTTCATGAGTACTTTATAGTTCTCTGAGTACAGATTCTTTGCCTCTTTGGTGAGGTATATTCCTAGGTATCTTATGGTTATGGGTGTAATTGTAAATGGGATTGACTCCTTAATTTCTCTTTCTTCTGTCTTGTTGTTGGTGTAAAGAAATGCAACTGATTTCTGTGCATTGATTTTATATCCTGACACTTTACTGAATTCCTGTACAAGCTCTAGCAGTTTTGGAGTGGAGCCTTTTGGGTTTTCCACATATAGTATCATATCATCTGCAAAGGGCGATAGTTTGACTTCTTCTTTGCCGATTTGGATGCCTTTAATTTCTTTTTGTTGTCTGATTGCTGAGGCTAGGACTTCTAGTACTATGTTGAATAGTAGTGGTGATAACGGACATCCCTGCCATGTTCCTGACCTTAACGGAAAAGCTCTCAGTTTTTCTCCATTGAGAATGATACTTGCAGTGGGTTTTTCATAGATGGCTTTGATAATATTGAGGTATGTGCCTTCTATCCCTACACTTTGAAGAGTTTTGATTAGGAAGGGATGTTGCACTTTGTCAAATGCTTTTTCAGCATCTATTGAGAGTATCATATGGTTCTTGTTCTTTCTTTTGTTAATGTATTGTATCACATTGATTGATTTGCGGATGTTGAACCAACCCTGCTGCCCTGGAATAAATCCCACTTGGTCATGGTGAATAATCCTTTTAATGTACTGTTCGATCCTATTGGCTAGTATTTTGGTGAGAATTTTCGCATCTGTGTTCATCAAGGATATTGGTCTGTAATTCTCTTTTTTGATGGGATACTTGACTGGTTTGGGGATCAAGGTGATGCTGGCCTCATAAAAAGAGTTTGGAAGTTTTCCTTCCATTTCTATTTTTTGGAACAGTTTCAGGAGAATAGGAATTAATTCTTCTTGAAATGTTTGGTAGAATTCCCCTGGGAATCATCTGGCCCTGGGCTTTTGTTTGTTTGGAGATTTTTGATGACTGTTTCAATCTCCTTACTGGTTATGGGCCTATTCAGGTTTTCTATTTCTTCCTGGTTCAGTTTTGGCAGTTTATATGTCTCTAGGAAAGCATCCATTTCTTCCAGATTGTCGAATTTGTTGGCATAGAGTTGCTCATAATATGTTCTTATGATTGTTTGTATTTCTTTGGTGTTGGTTGTGATCTCTCCTCTTTCATTAATGATTTTATTTATTTGGGTCCTTTCTCTTTTCTTTTTGATAAATCTGGCCAGGGGGTTATCAATCTTATTAATTCTTTCAAAGAACCAACACCTAGTTTCATTGATTTTTTCTATTGTTTTTTTTTTTTTTTTTGGTTTCTATTTCATTGATTTCTGCTTTGATCTTTATTATTTCTCTTCTCCTGCTGGGTTTAGGCTTTCTTTGTTGTTCTTTCTTGAGCTCCTTTAGGTGTAGGGTTAGGTTGTGTATTTGAGACCTTTCCTGTTTCTTGAGATAGGCATGTATCGCTATATATTTTCCTCTCAGGACTGCCTTTGCTGTTTCCCACAGATTTTGGACCGTTGTGTTTTCATTATCATTTGTTTCCATGGTTTTTTTCAATTCTTCTTTAATTTCCTGGTTGACCCATTCGTTCTTTAGAAGGATGCTGTTGAGTCTCCATGTATTTGTGCTCTTTCCAAATTTCCTCTTGTGATTGAGTTCTAGCTTCAGAGCATTGTGGTCTGAAAATATGCAGGGAATGATCCCCATCTTTTGATACCTGTTGAGACCGGATTTATGACCCAGGATGTGATCTATTCTGGAGAATGTTC
>ML101360.1:15554-63391 GCA_003697995.1 Taxidea taxus jeffersonii
TGTTCATCAAGGATATTGGTCTGTAATTCTCTTTTTTGATGGGATCCTTGTCTGGTTTGGGGATCAAGGTGATGCTGGCCTCATAAAATGAGTTTGGAAGTTTTCCTTCCATTTCTATTTTTTGGAACAGTTTCAGGAGAATAGGAATTAATTCTTCTTTAAATGTTTGGTAGAATTCCCCTGGGAAGCCATCTGGCCCTGGGCTTTTGTTTGTTGGGAGATTTTTGATGACTGTTTCAATCTCCTTACTGGTTATGGGCCTATTCAGGTTTTCTATTTCTTCCTGGTTCAGTTTTGGCAGTTTATATGTCTCTAGGAAAGCATCCATTTCTTCCAGATTGTCGAATTTGTTGGCATAGAGTTGTTCATAATATGTTCTTATGATTGTTTGTATTTCTTTGGTGTTGGTTGTGATCTCTCCTCTTTCGTTCATGATTTTATTTATTTGGGTCCTTTCTCTTTTCTTTTGGATAAGTCTGGCCAGGGGTTTATCAATCTTATTAATTCTTTCAAAGAACCAGCTCCTAGTTTCATTGATTTGTTCTATTGTTTTTTTGGTTTCTATTTCATTGATTTCTGCTTTGATCTTTATTATTTCTCTTCTCCTGCTGGGTTTAGGCTTTCTTTGTTGTTCTTTCTTGAGCTCCTTTAGGTGTAGGGTTAGGTTGTGTATTTGAGACCTTTCCTGTTTCTTGAGATAGGCATGTATCGCTATATATTTTCCTCTCAGGACTGCCTTTGCTGTTTCCCACAGATTTTGGACCGTTGTGTTTTCATTATCATTTGTTTCCATGGTTTTTTTCAATTCTTCTTTAATTTCCTGGTTGACCCATTCGTTCTTTAGAAGGATGCTGTTGAGTCTCCATGTATTTGTGCTCTTTCCAAATTTCCTCTTGTGATTGAGTTCTAGCTTCAGAGCATTGTGGTCTGAAAATATGCAGGGAATGATCCCCATCTTTTGATACCTGTTGAGACCGGATTTATGACCCAGGATGTGATCTATTCTGGAGAATGTTCCATGGGCACTAGAGAAGAATGTGTATTCTGTTGCTTTGGGATGGAATGTTCTGAATATATCTGTGATGTCCATCTGGTCCAGTGTGTCATTTAAGACCTTTATTTCCTTGTTGATCTTTTGCTTGGATGATCTGTCCATTTCAGTGAGGGGCGTGTTAACGTCCCCTACTATTATTGTATTATTGTCAATGTGTTTCTTTGATTTTGTTATTAATTGGTTTATATAGTTGGCTGCTCCCATGTTAGGGGCATAGATATTTAAAATTGTTAGATCTTCTTTTTGGACAGACCCTTTGAGTATGATATAGTGTCCTTCCTCATCACTTATTAGAGTCTTTGGTTTAAAATCTAATTGATCTGATATAAGGATTGCCATCCCAGCTTTCTTCTGATGTCCATTAGCATGGTAAATTGTTTTCCAACCCCTCACTTTCAATCTGGAGGTGTCTTCAGGTCTAAAATGAGTTTCTTGTAGGCAGCATATTGATGGGTTTTGTTTTTTTTTAATCCATTCTGAAACCCTGTGTCTTTTGATTGGGGCATTTAGCCCATTTACGTTCAGGGTAACTATTGAGAGATATGAATTTAGTGTCATTGTATTGCCTGTAAGGTGACTGTTACTGTATATTGTCTCTGTTCCTTTCTGATAATACTTTTAGGGTCTCTCTTTGCTTAGAGGACCCCGTTCAATATTTCCTGTAGAGCTGGTTTGGTGTTTACAAATTCTTTCAGTTTTTGTTTGTCCTGGAAGCTTTTTATCTCTCCTTCTATTTTCAATGATAACCTAGCTGGATAAAGTATTCTTGGCTGCATGTTTTTCTCGTTTAGTGCTCTGAATATATCATGCCAGTTCTTTCTGGCCTGCCAGGTCTCTGTGGATAAGTCTGCTGCCAGTCTAATACTTTTACCATTGTATGTTACAGACTTCTTGTCCTGTGCTGCTTTCAGGATTTTCTCTTTGTCGCTAAGACTTGTAAATTTTACTATTAGATGGTGGGGTTTGGACTGATTCCTATTGATTTTGAGGGGGATTCTCTGCACCTCCTGGATTTTGATGCTTGTTCCCCTTGCTGTATTAGGGAAATTCTCTACAATAATCCTCTCCAGTATACCTTCTGCTCCTCTCTCTCTTTCTTCTTCTTCTGGAATCCCAATTATTCTAATGTTGTTTTGTCTTATGGTATCACTTATCTCTCAAATTCTCCCCTCGTGGTCCAGTAGTTGTTTGTCTCTCTTTTGCTCAGCTTCTTTATTCTCTGTCATTTGGTCTTCTATATCACTAAGTCTTTCTTCTGCCTCATTTATCCTAGCAGTAAGAGCCTCCATTTTTGATTGCACCTCACTAATAGCTTTTTTTATTTCAACTTGATTAGATTTTAGTTCTTTTATTTCTCCAGAAAGGGCTTTTATTTATCCCGACAGGGTTTCTCTAATATCTTCCATGCCTTTTTCGAGCTCGGCTCGAACCTTGAGAATCGTCATCCTGAATTCCAGATCTGACATATTACCAATGTCTGTACTGATTAGGTCCCTAGCCTTCGGTCCTGCCTCCTGTTCCTTTTTTTGTGGTGAGTTTTTCCGCCTTGTCATTTTGTCCAGATAAGAATCCGCTGTTCTCCTTGTTAAGTGAACTTGGTCTTGGCTGGATTTCTTGTTGATCTTCTGGGGGAGGGGCTTGTTGTAGTGATTCTCAACTGTCTCTGCCCCAGGCAGAATTGCACCGCCCTTACCAGGGGCCGGGCTAAGTAATCCTCTCAGGTTCACTTTTGGGAGCTTTTGTTCCCTGAACGCTTTCCGTAGAGTTCCGGAGGATGGGAATGAAAATGGTGCCCTCCCAGTCTTCGGTTTGGAGGAGCCAAGAGCTAGGGGCCCCAGTCTTCAGTGCGCCTTCAGAGAAAAGCGTTTAATCACTCCCATCTCCCCAGCCTCAGGCCGCGCTTGGAGAAAATAGTTCGTAATCAGTCCCGTTTCACTGGCTTCTGGGAGCGCTCCAAGCTCACCCAGCCTGTGATCAAGCATCTCTGTCACTGGCAGAGTCCCACCTGGAGTCTCCGAACCCCGTAGATCCCTGAGCTCTCCCGGGTCAGAGTCTCCCAGGATCTTTTGGGGACCCCTCGCACAAAGCACCGGCCCGTGTCACAGAGCACTGGCCCGTGTCACAGACCACGGCTCTAGGAAACCTCGGCTCTGTCTCCACAGCCAGCTTCCCTGCTCTAATATCTGTGAGCTCTGTGACACTCAGACACCCCCGATTCTTCTGTGACCCTGTGGGACCTGAGTCCACGCTGTCCCCGCGAGGTCTTCACCCCAGTTTAGCCTCTGGAGTGATGTCTCTCCCTGGAGCAGACTTTTAAAAGTCCTGATTTTGTGCTCCGTTGCTCCGCCGCTTGCCAGGAGCTGGCCCCTCCCCCTGGTGTCTATCTTCCTGTCGCATTGGATTCACTTCTCCGCTTGTCCTACCTTTTAGAAAGTGGTCGATTTTCTGTTTCTAGAATTGTTGTTCTTCTTCTCTTCGATCTCCTGTTGGATTCGTAGATGTTCAGAATGGTTTGATAGGCTATATACCTGATCTCCTGCTGCCTGATGTCGTCTCAGCCTGCTACTTCTCCGCCATCTTGACTCCTCCCCTCCTTATCTGATCTTCTATTGATGAACAGAAGATGAAGGACATAAGCAAAGATTTGGATTGTCTCCTAGTGTTTTGCTTTAATGGACGATGCTTCTGGGAACACTCATATATCCTTCCTTTCCCTTCCTTTCATTTCTCTTGCATAAATACGCAAGAAGAGTACCTATGGGTTGTGTACTGAGTGTGTGTTTGACTTTTACCATCCTACCCAGCAGTGTTCCACAGCAGCAGCATTTTGCGCTCCCACCAACCCTGCATGGGAGCTCCAGTTGCTCTACAGCCTTGCCAACATTTGCCATTGTCAGCCTTTCCAGTGTTCATGATTTTAGTGGGTGGGAAGACATATCTCACTGTAGTTTTAATTTGCTTGTCCTTGGGGACTCATGATGTTGAGCACCTTTCCAGGGAAACTGGCCATTCATATTGGAATTCCTGTAATGGTAGAAATACTTATAAAAGATAGGAACTCATGAAAGGGACAAATATGGGCTTGGAATCGTGTTCTCCTCTGACATGCTGAGGCAGGAGTGGCAGCCTAGTTGGTGATCTATCTGAATAATTCAGAAGAAACAACCCTGCTCTGAGGAAAAGCATATATGGGTGATGGGTGGTAATGGGGGCTCAGTTCACAGTTGGTGGCTCACAGCAGTCTTACTGAGGATTTGCTCACCTCTTCATTTAAAATTCTCTGTGCAGATGTCCCTATCAGGTGGCCTCAGGGTAAAGTTTTGGTTTTGGGAACTGCTGGGTTTTGTTTAACTGCTCCATGTCGAGCAGTTAAAATGTTGCTTATCTATCATGTACCAAACAAAATATACCAAATCTTTTTTTTAATTTTCTGCATTCTTTCCTGAGAGAACAAAGCTACCAGCAACTACATTTAATGTAGCTTCACTTGCATATAAGAGCAGCATGGTTATGAAAGGGCATAGGCACTCACTTTATGGAGCTCCCAATGGCCAAACCTGGGACAGTCTGAGCAAGAAAATACCTAATGACAATAATAGATTATGACCCACAGAATAAAATAAATATTCACAAGTCCGTACTGAGATAAAGACATATTTGAACAAATAAAGAAATGGGGGAGAAGGGGTAGCTCTTCTTCTTTTTTTTTTTAAATTAACATATAATGTAATATTTGTTTCAGGGGTATAGGTCTGTGATTCATCAGTCTTACACCCATCACTCCACTACAGCACAAAGCCTCCCCAATGTCCATTACCCAAGTACCCCATCCCCTCACCCACCTCCCCTCCAGCAACCTGCACTTTGTTTCCTGAGATTAAGAGTCTCTTACGGTTTGGTCCCTCTCTGGTTTTGTCTTGTTTCATTTTTCCCTCCCTTCCCCTAAGATCTTCTGTCTTGTTTCCCAAATTCCTCATATCAGTGAAATCATATGATAATTGTCTTTCTCTGGCTGACTTATTTCACTTAGCATAAAACCCTCTAGTTCTATCCACATTGTTGCAAATGGCAAGATTTCGGGTTTTTTGATGGCTACATAGCATTCCTTTAAAAAAAGATTTTATTTATTTATTTGACAGAGAGAGACACAGCAAGAGAGGGAACACAAGCAGGGGGAGTGAGAGAGGGAGAAGCAGGCTTCACGCTGAGCAGAGAGCCTGATGAGGGGCTTGATTCCAGGGCCCTGGGATCATGATCTGAGCTGAAGGCAGATGCTTAATGACTGAGCCACCCAGGCACCCTGCATACTATTCCATTATATATGTATACCACATCTTCTTTACCTATTCTTCTGTCGATGGACATCTAGGCTCTTTCCATAGTTTGGCTACTGTGGACATTGCTGCTATAAACATTCAGGTGCACAGGAGGGGCGCCCAAATTGGAATTAAGCAAAATTCCAATCGTTAAATCTAAAGGGAGTGCTGGGGATGGAAAATGGCCATTTGGTACATTTCACACTGATGGGCCTCTGATGGATGCAAAGAAAGAGCTGAAGTATGATATGAAACAGAATACTGGCAAAGTCTCATATCTCCTTATAATTTACTAATTACAGAAGGAAAAATAGTAACTGCAGTGGATAAAACTGGTAGACACCACTTTGACCAAGTGATCAAGGTCAACATCACCAGTCATGGGACACATTGATACCATGTAGCCCCTGATATGATGCACTAAGAAGGGCACAAGGTCATCTTTGTAGTATTTTGGCCCAAAATGCACAACCTCAACCTAATCATGAAAAAAACCAGACTGCCCACAATGAGGGACATTTTACAGAGGAACTTAGCCAGTATTCAAATGTATTAAGGTCATGATAGACAAAGACTGAAGAACTCCCGGACTGGAGAGCACTAGGGAGACATACAAACTAAATTCAGTACAAGATTCTGGACCAGAAGGTGGATTCAGGACTAGAAAAGGGACATTTGCGGGACAATTGGCAAAATTTGAGTATGGTCTATAGATTAGTTAATATATAGTATTGTACTATAATAAATAGTATTGTACCCATTTTTCTTTCCTGGTGTAGATCATTGTACTGTGCCATGTAAAATATTAACCTTCGGGGAAGTGGGGTGCAGGTGATACAGGAACTTGGGTGTTTTTATAACCTTTTTGTAAATCTGACATTATTTAAAAATTAAAGGAAAATATATATGTATTCTAGAGTCATTCTACCTCTGTTTAAACCTGGCTATCCTACTTATTAGTTGTATGACTTTGGGTAAATCACTTCATTTTTCCTTGTCTCAGTTTCCCCGTCTGTAAAATGGGAATAAAAAGAGTACCTACCTCAGAGGATTGTAATGAAGCTTAAAAGTGATAATACATGTGTAATGCCTACAACAGTGCCTTGGCTCAGAGGGAGGGCTATGTTATTACATGCAATGATCATTTGAGGCCTGCAGCATTCTCTGTTGATCTTAGGGATATTTCTCCCTCCATCCCCTGATTTCTCACTGTGCCTCTGAAGCTTTCTGATGCAAGTCCTGGTACTGATTCTTTTTCCAACCAGCCATTTTTCTCTAAAAACATTTCCCCTTCCACCAGTGGCTATGTAATGCCAAATCTAGCATTAGGATCTGTGCCTTAAGGATTTAAACACCTTCAAAGGAATCAGAATAACTGCTCTGAATTAGGATTGTTATGGGGAGAGGCCTGCATTGGAAAGACAGAACTCATATCACCAAAAAACCCTCTGGGACCACTTTCTCTTATTCCCAACACAGGGTCCAGACTTTTCTGGGCCTGTGAGACCAACAGCCCTGATTGGTTTGGGGGTTAGTATGGTTATGCCTCACAATTACTTATCTGAGGTCTCACCCCATGTCACATTTTAGTATCTGTTTGACCAATAAGACTGCAGCACACACACTAGCCTCATTCCCTGCTTGGGCCTTACCTTTGATGTCACAATCTGACTTGTGGATATTAATCTGGCCACAGCTGCTCACAAACCAGACGGCAAGGTCAAGAGGACCAGCACAGTAAGATGTGGAAGAGAATCGACCATCAACCCAAGATCAAAGCAGTGGATGGGCCTCAGGCAGGCCAGTTCAAGGAACTGGGTGCAGCTAGGGAAACTGCCATGCCACACCCTCTAAAGCTGTCAGAATTCCAGAGCTTCCCTGTGTTTGAGGACATTAGCCATCACATCAAAGAGGTGGGGGCCCAACTGGTAAAGAAAGTCAATGCCATCTTTCAGCTGGACATCACCAAAGATGGGAAGACCATTCTGCAGTGGACCATTGATCTGAAGAATGGTTCTGGGGACATGTATCCAGGATCCGCCAGGCTCCCAGCTGACACTGTCTTCACAATCCCGGAACCTGTCTTTATGGAGTTGGTTTTGGGCAAAATGAACCCTCAGAAAGCTTTCCTTGCCGGCAAGTTCAAAGTGAGTGGCAAAGTTCTGCTTGGCCAGAAGCTCGAGAGAGTTTTCAAAGACTGGGCTAAATTTTAAGCATGTAAAATACCAAAGAAATGATCAGAACTTCTCTCCGATTATAATGTTGAGCGGAAATCATGCTTAAACTGAAGATTAAAACAAAAAATATCCAATATTTTTACTCAAATTCTTCCTGTTCAAGTTTGATTAATTTTCCTGCTGATGTGTTAATTTTCAGTGAGGGTTCTAGAGCAGTAAAGAGTGTTGGAGTGTCTCACCTAAAATCTTTGTCTTTTTCTTTCTTTAGGTTCATGTACGCTATACTATGTTAGGTTGAAAGCCACACATAGAGAAATGGGTGGTTTTGACACTTGGATTTAATGCTTTCATGATTGAGTTCCTGAGAATTTTGTTTGTTTGTTTGTGCTTCGGGGAAAGAAGTGCCTACCATCATTGTGTCGGTTTGCATTCCAGTTGGTAACTTGGTTCTTTGAAATTTTAAGTTTGCAGAACTTAGAGGGGTTGAGCTCTTGGCGTATCATGACTTTGGATAGATATAATTCCAAGAGAATCCAGGGGTTTGGAAGATGTTCTAGGCTACTGAATCTTAAACTAGAGCATGTATCACACCACCTGCAAGATTGGTAAAAGCCCAGTTTGCTGGGCCCCATCAGGGTTTCAGTGCTATAGGTCTGGGCTGGGGAGAATGTGCATTTGTAACAAGTTCCCAGGTGATGTTGATGGGACCACCCCTGGAAAACCCCTGCCCTAGTTCATGCTCCAGCTTTCAGAATTGGCGAAAACTATTCTGTTGGAGACCAGTGAGATGTTGCCATTATTTAAATGAGATGTTCCCATGACTTAAAGGATCTCCTGAAATCTCTCCCATCCTGTGTGCCATTTCTGAAGTGTCAGGAGCTTGTGTACTGAGCATTTTACAAAACCAAAGGTCATGCTGGGAGACTTTCCCTTCTGGGAGCCCAGTCCCTGCATTGGAGGACTCGGAATGGAGCCAGCTGTAGCCTGATGTGACCTCTATGGGTGAGTGTGTGATGCTCGTTCCCCTGTGATCTGTGCAGACCTTTACCTTGTATACCTTTATACTCTGAAGCCCACATGGAAGCTTCCTTAAAACAGCCATGCCCCAAATGCGTGCCTACCAAATTGTCCAGCTGTTCCATTCTGGGTGTTTCCCTAGGAAGAAAGAAAGCATATGTACAAGTACAAAAATGTGTACCCGAGTGTTCACAGCAGTTATATTTGTGATAGTTCCAGACCGTAAATAAGCCAAATGCTCATCAGTAGGTGAATGGTTGCTCTGTTGTACCCTGGAATACCACTCGTCAAAAAAGAAAAAAAAAAGGGATGAATTATTGATGTACACACAACGGCATGGACCAATGTCAGATTATGCTTAGTGGCAGAAACCAGAGAAAACCAAGTACAGAGTATGTGGTTCTATTTATGTAACATACTAGGAAATGTACACTGGGGGGACAGAAGGAAGATCAGTGGTTGCCAAGAGACAGGGATGGGGAGTGAAGAGGGTTGGGAGGGCGAATTATTAATGGCTATGAGGAAGCTTGGGGGTGATGAGTAGATTTATTATCCTGATTGTGCCAATGGCTTCACAGGTGTATATATGGGAAAGACATCCCATTGTACTTTATATACCCATGGGCAGCTTTTTCTGTGTCAGTACAAGCTCAGTAACACTGGAAATCCTGCTGCCCTCAACCAAAGTGGAGGCTTTATAAAGAGGATTTAAAGCTCTACTTGTCTCTCGGCACTAGTCCTCTGACCTCATCATGTGCCTACCTGTCCCAGCCGTTACTGATTAAGATGGCTCTGTGGAGGCCTTCCTAAGTTCCCCCTGTCAGAAAAAGGCAGAATGAGGGCTTGTTGCTAATAAAATCTCCTTCTCTCAGTGGGAAACAAAGAGGTCTTTTGTTTAGTTCATGTTTACCTCTGAGGGAAGAGACCAAGGGCCCCTTACTGAGGGTTTGTGAGTAGGGACACGGAGCGCTCCCTGGTTTCTTTACTCTCCCGGTTCTTAGGTAGGTGATGTGTGTGGTGCTCCTGCCAATAGCCCTGCCCAGCCAAGCGGTGGGCATCTCAGAGGCTTCAGACTGATTCTGGGTACTGTTGTGAGCACTTACCTTGCCTGGTCTAGGCACCTCCATTAGAGCCATATTTATAAATGTCAGGCATAGCTGGGCAGGTGTTTGGGATGCTGTGTTTAGGGAAATGGCTTGCCCAAGCTTGTTCCCTGAGTTGGCCTTAGCTTCTGGGGATTGGCCTGGAGATGGGAGTTGCTCAGAGATGGTTGGAGGTGGAGAAGGGTATGAGGCAGGGAAGGGTTGCAGAGGGTCACATCTAGACTGCCGTCTGACCAAAGAGAGGCCCATCCCATAGACGGCCAGTGACTTATGACCAGCTTTGATTTGGAACAAAACACAACCCATGCCAAAGAGAACCTTTTCTCAGGAATTTGGAACTGGGAAGCAGAGGGACTGAGCTACAAGTGAGCAGTGGGAATGGAATCAACCTGAAAGGCTGGGATGTGGTGTGTGTGGGGGTGGGCAGCCACCTTGGAAGGAGTTGGAAGAGCCAAAGCCTTGAATAAGGAGAGGGATCTGGTTCACATCTGAGAGAAGACTCTTGACCTTAGGAAACAACACCAACCCCCCCCGCCCCTTTCAAAAGGAACAAAATCGCTCAGTGCTTGGATGCCATGTGGAACAGCTGGGAGGACTCAGATTTTGGAATAGAAATGTGGTTTTGAGCCCCAGGTTATAAGCACAGAGAATAACTGAACCACTGTGCACCTCAGCTGCCTTACCCAGAAATAAGGCCAGTGGCCCTTATGACATCAGGTTGTTGGGGAGCTCCTAATAGGTCATGCCTGGTGTAGTGTAGTCACTGGCCCAGGTGGGTTTTCCATGCATATAAATGAATTCCTTTTCTCTTCTGGATGAGAGGGAAGGGGGCAACTTTCCCTAGCTCCCTACTGCCTTCCAAGAAAGTCCACACGTGGGTCTTTTGTGCTCTGCTCTGGGGTCCTTCTTTCTGCCTTTTCATTTACACTCAGTTGATGCCCTAGAAGGTCACATGTGGCTCAAAGTACACATGTGCATGTTGCTTGGTCTGTACAAGTTTGGCCAGTACAGTGTTTATAGAGTTTGAATGAAGTTATTTTATGTAAAAATTGGATTTCTGGAGTCTCTTGAAAAATTGGATGCTTTGGTCACACTAAGCCTATACTCCCGACAGGCAACAGCTCAGGAAACAGGGAATGTGGTGGTGGTGGTGGGATCTTTGGACGGGTGTGGGCCTCACCCTCTATGCTGCCTCTTTGACTCTCAAGCTAAATTTGGTGGCCCTCTCTCCTGGAGCCTGCACTGTTATTTTCTTCAGCTGCACCTCTGGAGCCCCTGCTGGTGTTGGCCTTCATGACTGCAACTACCCCGGCCCCCATACATGGTCTTACTCTTCCCCCTAATGGAAATACCCTGTGTTCATTTTCTTTTCTTTTTTTTAAGATTTTATTTATTTATTTGACAGGCAGAGATCATAGGTAGGCAGAGAGGCAGGCAGAGAGAGAGGAAGGGAAGCAGGCTCCCCGCTGAGCAGAGAGCCTGATGCGGGGCTCGATCCCAGGACTCTGGGATCATGACCTGAGCCAAAGGCAGAGGCTTTAACCCACTGAGCCACCCAGGGGCCCCCTGTGTTCATTTTCTATTGCTGTATGACAGAGTACCACAGCTGAGCAGCTTAAAACAACACCCATTCATGATCTCACAGCTTCTGCAGGTCAGAAGTCTGGGTGGGCTCAGCTGGGTCCTCTGCTCCAGTCTTATCTCACAATGGCTAAAATCAAGGTGTAGGCCAGGCTGGGCTCTCACCTGGGGACTTGGGGGAGGAACTGGCTCCAAGCTCATTTGGTGGGGGCCTTATTCAGTTCTGTGTGGTTGTAGGACTGAGGCCCACGTTTCCTTGTTGGTTTTCAGTCAAGGACGCTCTCTCAGCTCCCAATTCCTGGTCACGTGGCTCCTCCGTCTGCAAAGCCAGTGGTGATGTGTGGGGTGCTTCTTAGGCTCAAGCCTCTCAGAATTCTACTGCCTTCATTTTCTGCCTCCTTTTAGAGGATTTGAGGGGTTGTGTTGGGCCCACCCAGATAATCCAGGATAATCCCCCAGATATGTACCCATCCCCCTAATGTACATGTCCTACCTTCTACTTTTTTGTTTCTGCAAGAATGGTAGCTGACTACAGATGCTATTCTCCACCTTCCATTTTGAAAGGTTACAGAAAGATCTCTTCTTCAGAGAGTGCCCTCCTGTGGGGTTCAAGGTTTGACTTCACTTACCCCACTGAAACTGTTTTCACATTTCCCCATGTTCTTTAGGAAAAAGCTCACAATGTGCAGCTTTACTGGTGAAGGTTGCAAAATGGACCCCTCTTCATTGGAAGTGGGATTTACTTACCCTCATCGTTGAAGAATTCCTGCCAATCCTCAGTGTTCTAGGAACTGGAGGCTGCCCTTGCCCATGGCTTTTCCCGACCCTCCCATCCTTCTGGCCTCCTCTCTGCTCAAGGGCACCCAGAGAGTACCAGGTGTGATCAGCTCCTGAGAGGGGATGCTGAAGACCTTGCTGGACCTTTTCCTTTAGGACTGAAAGGGTTGTCTGATCTGAGAGAGGGAGCCCTAGCTTTAAAGTAGAAATCAACAAAGCTACAGAATCAGGTTCTTCTGCAATAGGTAGAGATTGGGGTGGAAGAGAGTAGGACCTAGAGCAGTCCTAGGTCCACGAAGGGGAATCCTGAGTATCCCCATAGCTGGGACTATTCCATTCATTTGCCTGAAGCCCAAAAAGAGACAAAATCTATTCTGATGCGGGACTTTTATCACTTTTCTATTAGAGACGCAGGAATGTCTCTCCTGGGAGACTGCCTCTCCCCCCTACCCCCAGCTCCACCCCCAGTGTTATATGGTTGTTAATGAAACCCCACACTTGGCCAGTTTTTCTGTTTTCCTGCCTGGGGTGGGAGGAGGGAAACCAGCCCCCAGTGACCACCATGGGACACCTAGTGCCGAAATGAGGAACTCCTTCCAGGGGACAGCTCAGAGGTGTGGGTGTCAGCTCATATACTGGGCATCCTCAGAAAGTGGCTCTTCATCTTCTTTGTGCAGCCTGCTTTATACTCCTCAGGGGATTTGCATCTCTCTTATTTGGCAGGTAGTACAGGGGAAGTGTTGAGTGCAAGTCCTGTGAGCCGTGACTTAAGATAGTCTCGTATTGAAATGCTGTCCTTTCAGGCCGCCTGGGTGGCTCAGGTCATGATCCCGGCATCCTGGGATCGAGTCCCACATCAGGCTCCTTGCTCAGCAGGGAGCCTGCTTCTCCCTCTGCCTCTGCTTGCCACTCTGTCTGCCTGAGCTTGTGCGCACTCTCTCTCTCTAATAAATAAATAAATAAAATATTAAAAAAATTTAGAAATGCTGTCCTTTCATTGACTGAACAGCTCATTTATTCAGCAAAATTTTATGGTGCATCTGCTGTGAGGGGGTCCATGCTCAGCACTGAGACACAGTGGGGAGAAGTGCTCCCTCTCCACCCAAGCAGACACCACCACACTGGAAAACAATCCTCAGGGCTGGAACCTGGAGCTCAGAGAAGCTGAAAGAAAGCCGAGGCTGGGCTGGTGGAAGGAGTTATGTCAGGGCTTGGGCTAGAAGAGATCCCCAGGGATTGCTACCTCTTCAGCTCTGAAAGAGCTTGGTTGTGTGCCAGGCCCAGACTGGATGGGGCAAATGGCTCGTGACCCCCAAGGAGGTTTCGTTTCTCTGATTACTCATGCTGGGGTGCAGACCAGACTGATTCTGGAACCTGGAGCAACAGTTAGGGCCCCCATTGTTTTGCAGCTGATTTCCTCACTCCCCAGAGGGCAAATGGCAGTCTCAGCTCCCAAAGTTAGGTCTGTTCACCTATGTTTAGGCATGAGATCCAGGAAAGCACCGGCAATGAGGGCAAGGTTTCTCTTCTGGGGAGTTTAAATAAGAGTAGATTTTGGATTTTTAGCGATGAGCTGCCAGATTTCATTTGTTCATAGACTGACTGATTAATTCATTAATTTAATAAATATTTGTTGAGCATTTATCATGTGTTAGACACTAACGATGTTAAACTGGTAATGCACCCATTGTTAATGAGAGCAGGATTAGTTCCCATTGGTCAAACCCTGTTCTCTGGGTTCTGCCTCCCCTTCCTCCTCCTCCTCCTCCTCCTCTTTCTCTTTCTTCTTCTTCTTGATTTATTTATTTGAGAGAGAGAGAGAGACAGACAGACAGACAGAGCATGAATGAGAAGAGAAGAGGGAGAGAGAGAGAATCTCAAGCAGATTCCATGTAGAATACAGATCCCAACATGGGGCTCCATGTGGGGCACGACTCAGGGCTCTATCTCATGACCCTGAGCCGATGCCAAGAGTCAGATGCCTAACCAACCTACATGTAGGCACCCTGATGGGTTTCTTCTTTACTGTACTTGTTACTAAACATTCTGGATATCACTGCTGGCTCTAGGTGCTAGAGGGGGACAGTGGCAAGCCAAGGTTCCTCTTCTCCCAGGCTGTCATTTTTCAGATGGGGGACATATGTGGGCGGTGGGGAGACAAACAATAAGCATAAACAAATAACCAAGCAAAATGACTTCAGAAAGTGAGTACAGTTGAGCTTTGATCAACACAGGTTTGAACTGCATGGGTCCACTTACACATGGATTTTTTTTTTTTTGATAAATGCAGTACAGTACTTGTGAATATATTTTCTTTTCTTAAGATTTTCTTAATAACATTTTCTTTTCTCTAGCTTATTTTATTGTAAGAATAAGGATATAATGCATATAATCTACAAAATATGTGTTCATCAACTGTTTATATTATCTGGAAGGTTACTGGTAAGCAGAAGGTTAGTAGTAGTTAAGTTTTGTGGGGAGTGAAAAGCTATATGTAGATTTTTGACTGCATGAGGGGGGAGTCAGTGCCCCCAACCCCCATGTTGTTGAAGGGTCAACTATACAACCAAAAGGGAAAAAGTGGGTAATGTGGCCAAGGGGAGATGGGTGGCCAGAGGAGTTCTAAGAAGGGACTGCCTGAATTTGATGGTTTGGAAGCAGACCATGGGGCAAAGGTTCAAGTGGCAGCAGCTTACCTGGGAGATAGCCCCAGAAAACACCTATCAGGGACTGGACAGGAAGGCAGGAGATTCCTGTTTGTAAGTGGACCCATGGGGATGTTCAGGGAGATGCAGTAGTCATCCCACCAAAGAGAGGCTATGGAATTTTTAAACCAAATCCCATCAGCCTTTGGTGGAGAGCTGCTCCTGGACCAAGGGCAGAGTGAGCTCCAGGCACCCAAGAAAGCTCTCAGGCAGTTGGAAGTCAGCTGGCAGAATAGCGAGACCCAGACACAGACCATAGCAGGTGCTGAATCTGGCCACCCCAGTGGGCTCTGATCTGTTGGGAGTAAGAGGCTGGACTCTGGGACCAGACTGCCCGGGGCTGACTCTCGTCCCAGCCACTTCCTAACTATGGCAACTCAGGCATGTTCATTTATTTTTTAAAATACACTTTTTGATGGAGGAAAGCCTATCAACCCTAGGTGTGCAGCTCAACAAATGTTCCCAAGTGGAACAAACCCCTGTAACCAGCACCTGGCTTGGGAAATAGGACACACCCAGCACCCAGGAACCCCCTCTCATGCCACGCCCTCTCTCCTCGAGGATAGCCACTGTTCTGACTTTTTACCTATTTTATGTATACATTATATATATAAAATATAATATTTTATATTATTTATGACTTTAACATCATAAATTTTAGTGTTGCCTATTTTTGTGCTTATATAAATGGCTTCTTCCACTCTGCATTCTGTGTCTGAGACTCCTATGTATTTTCCTGTGTAGTTATGGTTTCATTTTACCATTGAGAGGTGTTTCATTGTATTTGGATTGTTTCCATTTGGGGGCTATTTCCAACAGTGCTGCTGTGAGCCTTCTTGTAGGTCTGTGTGACTGGAAGTCTCTTTCTGTCACTTTGGTGACAGCCATGGCATAGCGTCTTGCATGCAGTAGGTGCTTTCTGAAGGTCTGCAGCATGAATCAGGGGACAGGACAAGTCCAGAGGTACAGAAACAGTGCACGCTGGGGTTGCGTGTGTGAGGTAGCTTGAGACGGGGCAGAGTTGAGACCATTCCAGTGTGATTCACATGGTGTCTGACCTGCTCCATGGACTTTGGACCCTACTTGCTGCGTTTCAGAGGGAAACTTACAGCTGGAAGGAATTCTGCACAGTGTCCATGCTGGCCCATGAAGTACCCACAAACAGCTGTTGAAGATCCTCTTTTTTACTTTTCTTTAGGGGAAAAAAAATTCTCCCAGACCTGTGACTTGGCTAATCACAAGAAACATCTGTGACCTCCTAAAAATATCTGCTTTGTACCATTTTGTGGAGTGCAATATTTATATAGCCCAGCACTATAATTAAGTTGATGTTTAGTCAACACTTGAAAACAGCTGGGGGCTCCTGAAGCCCAGGACAGGATTTGCAGGAGACCCTTGAAACTGGCTGGGAGGGAGGCCCCTGGGGATGCTCCCACGGCTTTAGTGGGGGAGGAACCTGGGGTGGCCCTGGAGATGGGGGCAAGGAGAGGTTTCAGAAAATACCACGGTGGAGGGCTTCTCAGCCCCCTGAGGCAGTTGAATAATGGTTATTTCCATGTCTTGTCTGGCAGCCTCTGGCACATTTCCTGCTGAGGAAGGTTTTCCCTTGAAGAACAAATCAGCAAGTGCTTCATCCCAAATTACCTTTTTTTCTTGTTGTTGTTTTGTAGCTTGAGTAGATTAAGTGGGGGTACTGGTAGATTTTTCTGGAAATATTCATGCTTTTTTCCAGCAAGCCACATATATTAATCAGAATTTTAGCCAATAAGAGGGTAGAGCTTTGTGTGATCTCTCTCTCTCCTCACTGAAAAAGAAAAGAACATGGTTGAAGAAATTTTTAGACAAAGGAATCTCCCAGCTTTTCTAGTCTGTTTGATTCCCTGGAGGGTTACCAAGCAGGATTGGAACCTGTTATGGGCAAGCAATCCCAAAAGCCTTGAGGACTCCATTCAAACATGGGTGTCTTTAGAAGTGCCTTCAAAGCACAAGCTGGTTTGGGATGTGGGATTCAGAAGGGCCTGTAGGGGAGTTTGGCAAGAAGTCTGGAGTTAGGAAGACAGTCCAGGGATTGCACCTCACCCTTTGACCAAGTCCTTCCTTTGGAATTCTGCTCTTTACAGGAGGAAAAGGGACAGCCTGTTGATGTTCCCAGCCCCTAAGCATACATCCATTCATTCAGTGATCATTACTGAGCATCTACTGCGTAATGAGTCTACTCAGCCTTGTACTGAGTATAAAGGATACTGTGGTGAGCACTGCATAGACACCTCCTGTCCTCAGGGAACCTCCAGTATGGCCTCTGGCTACACATTATGGTGGTGAGGGCTCATAAGGAAAAGCTGAGGGGGTTCTCATGGACTGAATGGGGGTCAGGGCAGGTTTCCTAAAGAATGAGATCAGGGGAGTGATTAGGAGGTAATTGAGATGGGGCAGAGATGAGGCCATTACAGGCAGAGGAAATAACATGTGAAAATGCCCTGTGGCTGGCAGAGCAGGATGAGTTCCAGGAACAGAAGACCAGGCCTATGGGGCCAGAACATGGTGGTCAGTGATAGATATTGTGAAAAGGCTGGTCAGGCACAGAAGCTAGCCAGAGCATGGACTTCCAGCCTGGGGACAGGACTTTGCTTGTCCTCCTTACATAATCTGAGTCTGAGAACTGCCTACCCATGCTGGCTGGACCTGCCTAATGGTAGAATGGGTTTAGGTGAGGGATGACACTCTCCAAATTGGGTCCAAAGACTCATAAAGCTGGGATTTCCAGAGGATTTAGCTTCTTCCCCTGTCTTAAGATCTGTGACTGCAGACTCCTCCAGGTTCTGTTGGTGATCCTCATGCTGGAGGTGGTTCTGTGACATCACTGCAGGGACAATGACCAAAGACATAAATATAAGACTCTGCTCATGAAATGGAGGGTTTTCTATCAGTGTCTTTCCAGGATATAGCCCAATGGGTCAGTAAATAGATTCAAGAGGAGAAATAACCAAGGGATGGTCCCAATGGCACCATCTTTTCTCCTAAGTCCAAAGGAATATGAGTATGTGGCGAGGCAATGGGGTGCAGTGGGCAGGCTGGGGACATGGGGCAGTGGGAAGCCATTGGAGGCTCAGAGAATGCTGAGGATTCCTGGTTCTATGGCCAGCCAGATGTGTGATGCCATCCTCTCTTCTCCAGTGGTTCTGTTTCTCTTCAAGTCCACCATAGAAGAGACAACCCCAGTGGATCCTCATTTGCCTTAGATATTTATCATTCTCCAAAAAAGAGTCGACATTTGAAAGTTAACGGGGAAAGGGGAGGTCAGCTCAGTGATAAGGGTGAGGTGACCTCTTAGGCACATTTGTATCAGTGCCAGACACCGCATTAAGTGCTCAATGTGTTATCACCTTAATTCCTTATCACCTCCACTTGGAGAGGTCCTGAAATTATTCCCATTTCTACTCAGATGGTGAAGACCTGACAGGGTCTAGGCCTCAGAGTCATGATGGTGCTTTCCTTTCACTTCCAACACATGTGATAAACCATACATCAAGTACAAGATAAGCCATCCAAATTCTGGGGTTTTCTCCATGATGACTCATTTAATGTCTTCTGAAATGTTCTTACATATAATTTTAGTTGCTTTTTTAAAAAGATTTAATTATTTATTTTAGAGGGTAAGAGAAAGAGTGTACACATGAGCAGGGTGAAGGGCAGGGGGAGAGAGAAAGAGAGCATTCTCAAGCAGGCTCCCTACTGAGTGGGGAATCTTATGTGGGGCTCAATCCTATAACCTTGAGATCATGACCTGAGCCAAATTCATGAGTTGGCCACTTAACTGACTGAGTCACCCAGGCACTCCTAACTTATTTTTTTATGTGAGCTTGAGTGATGTGATTCTTATATTGTCTAATATAAAATAATAAAGTCTCACTTTATGATACAAATATAAAACAGTATCAAGAAGTTAAACTGTGGAAGGAGATGAAATGTCCTTCAACAGATGAATGTATAAAGAAGATGTGGTTCATGTATGCAATGGAACATTACTCAGCCATCAGAAAGGGTGAATATCTACCATTTACACCAACATGGATGGAACTAGAGAGGATTATGCTAAGTGAAATAACTCAATCAGAGAAAGACAATGATATAGTTTTGCTCATATGTGGAACATAAAGAATAGTGCATAGGATCATAGGGGAAGGGAGGGAAAACTGAATGGGAAGAAATCAGGGAGGTAGACAAACCATATGAGACTCTTGACTCTGGGAAACAAACTGAGGGTTGCGGAAAACAAGGTGGATGGGGGATGGAGTAACTAGGTGCTGGACATTAAAGAGGGCATGTGATATAATGAGCATTGGGTGTTATATGCAACTAATCAATCATTGAATGTTATATCAGAAACTAATGATATGGGACGCCTGGGTGGCTCAGTTGGTTAAGCAGCTGCCTTCGGCTCAGGTCATGATCCCAGCGTCCTGCGATCGAGTCCCACATCGGGCTCCTTGCTTGGCAGGGAGCCTGCTTCTCCCCCTGCCTCTGCCTGCCACTCTGTCTGCCTGTGCTCGCGCTCTCTCTCTCTCTCTAACAAATAAATAAATAAATAAAAATCTAAAAAAAGAAAGAAACTAATGATGTAGTATAACTTGGCTAATTGATTTTATTTTTTTGTAAAGGTTTAATTTATTTATTTGACATAAAGAGAGAGAGATCACAAGTAGGCAGAGAGGCAGGCAGAGGGGGGGGGGAAGCAGGCTCCCTGCTGAGCAGAGAGCCCAATGCTGGGCTCGATCCCAGGACCCTGAGATCATGACCTGAGGCGATGGCAGAGGCTTAACCCACTGAGCCACCCAGGTGCCCCGGCTAATTGATTTAAAAAAATACATAAAAAATTAAAGTTGGATGGGAATTGCAAAATTTGAAAGCTGTCAAGATAGAATGGTTTGTGAGCTGTGTTTCAGATACTGCTCATGGCAGGGGGCTGCTTGAGCTGGGTCAGGGAAAACCCACCATCATTTGTGTGGGTCTTGCCTTTTGTGAGCTGGGGTTTACACAACATCTTCAGGAAAGCATCTTTCTAGTAAATACAGCTGCCATGTAGCAAATAATTTTGGGGGAAAAAAGAACGCCCAACTACCTTTGAATTGCATGGGGAAATGCTAGGAATCCACGCTGCCTACTGGGTCAACCAGGGGAAGAGAAACTGAGAGGCATGTACAAGGGTACAAGATCAGAATGAGGCCAGGATGTGAAAACAAGGCTGTTTGATTCCAAATGCCTTGTAGAGAGAGGTTTAGTGTTCTTGACCTCCTTCCAGAGACTTGTTTAAAAAACAGGGGCACCTGGGTGGCTCAGTTGGTTAAGCCTCTGACTCTTGGTTTCCACTCAGGTCGTGACCTCAGGGTCTTGAGACCGAGCCCTGCATCCTTAGGGAGTTTGCTTGAGATTCTTTCCCCCTCCTCCCCCTCCATCCCCTTTTGTTCCTCCCCCTCTGCTCTCCTCCCATGCTCACACATGCTTGCTCTCTCTCTCTCAAGTGAATAAAAAAAAATTCTCTTAAAAAAAGAGAATTATTTAAAAAACAAAAATCAAAGAGCTAAATAGCACTTTGAAGTTCACCGAATCCAGGGCTTACCTTTTAAAATGGAATAAACTGAAATCCAGAGAGCTGAAGGATACAAGGTCATGGTCATTGTAATTCCAGGGGTGTTACCAGTCTTCCAGGGAATCTTCTGAAGGGGGAACTTAAGCTCTATTTCAGGCTGGTTCCCAGCCTCTCCGTGTGATCACCAGGAGGAAACTTGCCCTCTCTGGGCTCCACTCTTGCCTTTCTCAGGCAATCAGATGAGCTGGATTAGGTGGTCTCCCACTTTTCTTTCCAGAGTTCTTTAACCCCAATTCCAGCTGCTTCTCATTGAGCTTCTTCCCGTGTCTCTTGGGAAGGAAATCAGGGTGGGTGGTGTAGGTGAATCAGTAATGCAAAGGTGATCATTTTTCTAAGGGAAGTTCATTTAATAATGATAAAATAAAATTTCTTTAGTTTTTTCTTTTATTTAAAGAAATAGCCAGTGTCAGAGCTCAAGACAATGGACTAGTAACTGATGAATTTTACTAATTCTTCATTATAAGAATCAGCCAAAGATGCTATCTCATTTTCATGCTCAGCACACAGAACCCAAAATGCACTTGCATGTACCTGTCCATCCCACAACCTGTGAGGTTCAGGCATCATGATTAGTGGGCATCAGTGAGCTGGGTTAAGGCAGCCAGTTTTGAGCAGGACTCAGGTAGTGGCTTTGGTGGGAATCTCTGGACAAATCCATCCTGTGGGTTCATGGGCGCAAGACCTTGGAAAACATTCTATAATGTCACTGACCAGCTTGGCCGACATATTAATTTATCTTCTATTCATGTTTTCTTTATCTTGAGCAGTGCTGTCACATACAATTAGTCATAAGGCTTTCTCACATCTCCTAAATATTCTTTCTGAAATGGGTCCAACTTTGTTTTGTAAATGGTGGCCAGTGCACCATTTACTTATATCCACAAAAACACTGTTACAAGCTATCTCAACATGGCTTGACAGATGCTGAACTCTTCTGCTGGATCTGCAGGTTGGCTGTGGGTCCTTTAATCTAGGCTGGGTGTGGCTGGGGTGACTTGACTCTGCTCCTCTGGTCCCTATTCCCTCTCCTTCCTCTGACCGGGGGACTGCTCCTGCCAGGTATGTCTCTCCCATAGTGATGGCAAGGAGGGCAAGCCTGCTTATCCAAGCCTGCTTCAATCTCATGTGCACATCACTGTGCTAACATCCCACTGGCCAGAGCAAGTCACATGATCCATACCCAGAATAAGAAGGTAGGGAAGTGCATTCCCCTATTAGAAATGGGGGAAGAGAGTGAAATAGTGGGACAATAATTGTTGTCAATATCCACCGTTATAATGTACAGGTTGTGGTCTAAAAACATGCCTACAAATTCTTCTACATTCCTCCCATCTAAGAGATGGACTCTAGGTCTCCTGCCTTTGAACCTGGGTGGGGGCCAAGCCCTTATGACAGCCTCGATGGATAGAAAGTAGCAGAGGGGATGCTGTGTGGCTTCCCAGGCTTTTGCCAGTGTCTAATGCTCACACACTCAGCCCATGTGAGAGGTCCTGCCATTCCATGCAGGTTGCTTCATGGAGATACTATGTGGGGAGACCAGGGAGACCTGCCTGATGACCCCAGAAGAGCCCCAATGAGGGGTCACTGAAGATGAACACAGTCACACTGCATCTGTCTGCAAACTCATGGGAGACCCAGAGAAAGGACTGTCTGGTTGAGCAGGTCAACTCAAACTCTGAGCAAAACAAGTTATTGTTCCTGTTCCAGCTGCTGCTTTGTGGTGGCTCATTATGTAGTATTAGATAACCAGAAATCATGGTTATCACTTCCAACAAGGACTGGAACTCTGGGGGAATCACAGCTCCACTGCTTGCCACCCAGTCTATGCTTGGATGAGCCTAATGAGCCCTCAGTTTATACATCTGTAAAATGGTCATGTTTCCAGCCTCATATGCTTGCTGTCAGATTACATCAAACACTTAGTAGAGGCTTGCATCATAGCTGGGGTCAGTTCATGTTGATTGAATAAATCGCCACCTGCTGTTAAATTTGGCTCATAGAGTGTGGAGGCAGTGGGGGTAAAAACTGGCTGGAACGGTATTGGGGGCCACAAAATGGACAAATGGGATGATTGTAACAGAGCTATGAGTTAGCCTAGGCTGCAAATTATGGCTATCAGAGGTTTTGAGTGTATTATGTGTGTGCACATGTGTGCAGGCATATGATTCCAAGTCTTCTTTTAAAAAGGAAGCTAATAAAAAGAGTAGCTCTTAAAAGTTCTCATCTTGGGAGGAGTCAAGATGGCGGAGAAGTAGCAGGCTGAGATGACATCAGGCAGCAGGAGATCAGCTAGATAGCCTATCAAACCATTCTGAACACCTACAAGTCCAAAAGGAGATCGAAGAGAAGAAGAGCAACAATTCTAGAAACAGAAAATCGAACACTTTCTGAAAGGTAGGACCAGCAGAGAAGTGAATCCAAAGCAATGGGAAGATAGACCACGGGGAGGGGCCAGCTCCTGGCAAGTGACGGAGCAACAGAGCCCAAAATCAGGACTTTTAAAAGTCGGCTCCACTGAGGGATATCACTCCAGAGGCTAAGCCAGGGTAAAGACCTCATGGGGACAGCGTGGCCTCAGGTCCCGCGGGGGTCACAGAAGGATCGGGGGTGTCTGAGTGTCACAGAGCTCACAGGTATTAGAGCAGGGAAGCTGGCTACGGAGACAGAGCCAAGGAGTGAGCTATCAACTCGGGATTACCTTGATCTATAATCTGTGACACAGGCTGGTGCTCTGTGTGTGGGGTCCCCACAAGATCCAGGGAGACTCCAACCTGGAAGAGCTCAGGGATCTGCGGGGTTCAGAGACTCCAGGCAGGGCTCTGTGCCAGAGACAGAGATGCTTGGTCACAGGCTAGGTGAGCTTGGAGCACAGCCAGAGGCCAGTGAGTTGGGAGTGATTGTGGGCTTTTCTCCAAGCGCAACTGGAGGCCGAGGAGATGGGAGTGATTGAGCACTTTTCTCTGAAGGTGCACCGAAGAGTGGGGCCCCAAGCTCTCGGCTCCTCTAGGCAGGAGATTGGGAGGCCGCCATTTTCATTCCCATTCTCCAGAACTCTACAGAAAGTATTCAGGGAACAAAAGCTCCTGAAAGCAAACCCGAACGGATTACTTAGCCTGGCCCCTGGTAAGGGTGGTGCAATTCCACCTGGGGCAGAGACATTTGAAAATCACTACAACAGGCCCCTCCCTCAGAATATCAACAAGAAATCCAGCCAAGACCAAGTTGACTTACCAAGGAGAACAGCGGAATTCCAGAGGAGGAGAAACCAAAGCATGGAATTCATGGCTTTTTCCCCATGAACCTTTAGTCTTGCAAAGTTAATTAATTAAAAAAAATTTTTTTCTCTTCTGCTAATTTTTTTAAACTTTTACTCTTTCCTTTTTTAAAAACATTTTAACTAGTTTATCTTAATAACTTTCTTAAAAAAATCTTTTTGAACCTTTATTATTATAGTCATATATTTTTTTTAAAGATTTTATTTATTAATTAGAGAGAGAGTGAGCACAGGCAGACAGAGAGGCAGGCAGAGGCAGAGGGAGAAGCAGGCTCCCTGCTGAGCAAGGAGCCCGATGTGGGACTCGATCCCAGGACGCTGGGATCATGGCCTGAGCCGAAGGCAGCTGCTTAACCAACTGAGCCACCCAGGCGTCCCTATTATAGTCATATTTTACCCTTCATTGTATCTAACTTTAATCTTTGTATACACATGGGGTTTTTTCTTCTAAAAAATTTGGGGTACAACTTCTTCTAATAGATCAAAATGCACCCTAAATCTAGCACTGGGCTTGATCTAGTCTCCAGCCCAAGCAAATTCTCTCCACTTTCTTTTTTTTTTAATTCTCCTAACCAACTTACCTTATCAACTCCTTTGTTAGAAATTAAAAAAAAGTTTTTTTCATCTTTATAGTCATATTCCATCCCTTCATTGTGTTTACCCTTAAATATGTTTTTCATTCTTTAAAATTTTGGGAGGTTGTTTCTTCTGAGAGACCAAAATACTCCCAAAATTAAGTGGGTGACCCTGTTCTGGTCACCAGTCTAATTAATATATATATATATTTCTTTTTTTTATATTTTTCTTTATTTGTGTTCTTTTTAAAAAAATTTTTTTTCTCTTTTCTGAACTTCTTTTTACCCCCTTTATCCCCCCCCCCACGATTTGGGGTCTCTTCTGATTTGGTTAAAGCACATTTTCCTGAGGTCTTTGCCACCCTTTTAGTATTTCATTTGCTCCTTCATATATTCTTATCTGGACAAAATGACAAGGCGGAAAAACTCACCACAAAAAAAAAAAAAAAAAAAAAAAAAAAAAAGAACAGGAGGTAGTACCGAAGGCTAGGGAACTAATCAATACAGAAATTGGTAATATGTCAGATCTAGAGTTCAGGATGATGATTCTCAAGGTTCTAGCCAGTCTCAAAAAAGGCATGGAAGATATTAGAGAAACCCTGTCCAGAGAAATAAAAGCCCTTTCTGGAGAAATAAAAGAACTAAAATCTAACCAAGTTGAAATCAAAAAAGCTATTAATGAGGTGCAATCAAAAATGGAGGCTCTTACTGCTAGGATAAATGAGGCAGAAGAGAGAATTAGTGATATAGAAGACCAAATGACAGAGAATAAAGAAGCTGAGCAAAAGAGAGACAAACAACTACTGGACCATGAGGGGAGAATTCGAGAGTTAAGTGATACCATGAGATGAAACAACATTAGAATAATTGGGATTCCAGAAGAAGAAGAAAGAGAGAGGGGAGCAGAAGGTATATTGGAGAGAATTATCATAGAGAATTTCCCTAATATGGCAAAGGGAACAAGCATCAAAATCCAGGAGGTGCAGAGAATCCCTCTCAGAATCAATAAGAATAGGTCCACACCCCATCATCGAATAGTAAAATTTACAAGTCTTAACAACAAAGAGAAAATCCTGAAAGCAGCCCGGGACAAGAAGTCTGTAACATACAATGGTAAAAATATTAGATTGGCAGCAGACTTATCCACAGAGACCTGGCAGGCCAGAAAGAACTGGCATGATATATTCAGGCACTAAATGAGAAAAAAATGCAGCCAAGAATACTATATCCAGCTAGGTTATCATTGAAAATAGGAGGAGAGATAAAAAGCTTCCAGGACAAACAGAAACTGAAAGAATTTGCAAACACCAAACCAGCTCTACAGGAAATATTGAAAGGGGTCCTCTAAGCAAAGAGAGACCCTAAGAGTAGTGGATCAGAAAGGAACAGAGACAATATACAGTAACAATCACCTTACAGGCAATACATTGGCACTAAATTCATATCTCTCAATAGTTACCCTGAATGTAAATTGGCTAAATGCCCCAATCATAAGATAAAGGGTTTCAGAATGGATAAAAAACAAAAACCATCAATATGCTGCCTACAAGAAACTCATTTTACACCCGAAGACACCTCCAGATTTAATGTGAGGGGGTGGAAAACAATTTACCATGCTAATGGACATCAGAAGAAAGCTGGGGTGGCAATGCTTATATCAGATCAATTAGATGTTAAGCCAAAGACTCTAATAAGTGATGAGGAAGGACACTATATCATACTCAAAGGGTCTGTCCAACAAGAAGATCTAAAAATTTTAAATATCTATGTCCCTAACATGGGAGCAGCCAACTATATAAACCAATTAATAACAAAATCAAAGAAACACATTGACAAGAATACAATAATGGTAGGGGACTTTAACACGTCCCTCACTGAAATGGACAGATCATCCAAGCAAAAGATCAACAAGGAAATAAAGGTCTTAAATGACACACTGGACCAGATGGACATCACAGATATATTCAGAACATTCCACCCCAAAGCAACAGAATACACATTCTTCTCTAGTGCCCATGGAACATTCTCCAGAATAGATCACATCCTGGGTCACAAATCAGGTATCAACCGGTATCAAAAGATTGAGATCATTCCCTGCATATTTTCAGACCACAGTGCTCTGAAGCTAGAACTCAATCACAAGAGGAAATTTGAAAAGAACCCAAATACATGGAGACTCAACAGCATCCTTCTAAGGAATGAATGGGTTAACCAGGAAATTGAAGAATTGAAAAAAATCATGGAAACAAATGATAATGAAAACACAATGGTCCAAAATCTGTGGGAAACAGCAAAGGCAGTCCTGAGAGGAAAATATATAGTGACACAAGCCTTTCTTAAGAAACAAGAAAGGTCTCAAATACACAACCTACATCTAAAGGAGCTAGAGAAAGAACAACAAAGAAAGCCTAAACCCAGCAGGAGAAGAGAAATAATAAAGATCAAAGCAGAAATCAATGAAATAGAAACCAAAAAAGCAATAGAACAAATCAACAAAACTAAGAGCTGGTTCTTTGAAAGATTTAATAAGATCGATAAACCCCTGGCCAGACTTATCAAAAAGAAAAGAGAAAGGAACCAAATAAATAAAATCATGAATGAAAGAGGAGAGATCCCAACCAACACCAAAGAAATACAAACAATTATAAGAACATATTATGAGCAACTCTACGCCAATAAATTTGACAATCTGGAAGAAATGGATGCATTCCTAGAGACATATAAACTGCCACAACTGAACCATGAAGAAATAGAAAGCCTGAACGGACCCATAACCAGTAAGGAGATTGAAGCAGTCATCAAAAAATCTCCAAACAAACAAAAAGCTCAGGGCCAGACGGCTTCCCAGGGGAATTCTACCAAACATTTAAAGAAGAATTAATTCCTATTCTCCTGAAACTATTCCAAAAAATAGAAATGGAAGGAAAACTTCCAAACTCATTTTATGAGGCCAGAATCACCTTGGTCCCAAAACCAGACAAGGATCCCATCAAAAAAGAGAATTACAGACCAATATCCTTGATGAACACAGATGCGAAAATTCTCACCAAAATACTAGCCAATAGGATCCAACAGTACATTAAAAGGATTATTCACCACGACCAAGTGGGATTTATTCCAGGGCAGCAGGGTTGGTTCAACATCTGCAAATCAATCAATGTGATAGAGTACATTAATAAAAGAAAGAACAAGAACCATATGATACTCTCAATAGATGCTGAAAAAGCATTTGACAAAGTACAGCATCCCTTCCTGATCAAAGCTCTTCAAAGTGCAGGGATAGAGGGCACATACCCCAATATTATCAAAGCCATCTATGAAAAACCCACCGCAAATATCATTCTCAATGGAGAAAAACTGAGAGCTTTTCCTCTAAGGTCAGGAACACAGCAGGAATGTCCATTATCACCACTGCTATTCAACATAGTACTAGAAGTCCTAGCCTCAGCAATCAGACAACAAAAAGAAATTAAAGGCATCCAAACTGGCAAAGAAGAAGTCAAACTATCGCTCTTTGCAGATGATATGATACTATATGTGGAAAACCCAAAAGGCTCCACTCCAAAACTGCTAGAGCTTGGACAGGAATTCAGTAAAATGTCAGGATATAAAATCAATGCACAGAAATCAGTTGCATTTCTTTACACCAAGAACAAGACAGAAGAAAGAGAAATTAAGGAGTCAATCCCATTTACAATTACACTCAAAACCATAAGATACCTAGAGACAAAGAGGCAAAGAATCTGTACTCAGAAAACTATAAAGTACTCATGAAAGAAATTGAAGACACAAAGAAATGGAAAAATATTACATGCTCATGGATTGGAAGAATAAACATTGTGAAAATGTCTATGCTACCTAAAGCTATCTACACATTTAATGCAATGCCTATCAAAATCCCATCCAATTTTTTCAAAGAAATGGAACAAATACTCCTAAAATTTATATGGTACCAGAAAAGATCTCGAATAGCCAAAGGAATATTGAAAAAGAAAGCCCAAGTTGGTGACATCACAATTCCAGACTTCAAGCTCTATTACAAAGCTGTTATCATCAAGACAGTATGGTACTGGCACAAAAACAGGCACATAGATCAATGGAACAGACTAGAGAGCCCAGAAATAGACCCTCAACTCTATGGTCAACTAATTTTCGACAAAGCAGGAAAGAATATCCAATGGAAAAAAGACAGCCTCTTCAACAAATGGTGTTGGGAAAATTGGACAGCCACATGCAGAAAAATGAAATTGTTCCATTTCCTTACACCACACATGGAAATAGACTCAAAATGGATAAAGGACCTCAACATGAGAAAGGAATCTATCAAAATCCTTGAGGAGAACACAGGCAGCAACCTCTTCGACCTCAGCTGCAGCAACTTCTTCCTAGGAAGAACGTCAAAGGCAAGGGAAGCAAGGGCAAAAATGAACTATTGGGACTTCATCAAGATCAAAAGCTTTTGCACAGCAAAGGAAACAGTCAACAAAACCAAAAGACAACTGACAGAATGGGAGAAGATATTTGCAAACGACATATCAGATAAAGGGCTAGTATCCAAAAATCTATAAAGAGCTTATCAAACTCAACACCCACAGCACAAATAATCCAATCAAGAAATGGGCAGAGGACATGAACAGACATTTCTGCAAAGAAGACATCCAGATGGCCAACAGACACATGAAAAAGTGCTCCACATCACTGGGCATCAGGGAAATACAAATCAAAACCACAAGGAGATACCACCTCACACCAGTCAGAATGGCTAAAATGAACAAGTCAGGAAATGACAGATGCTGGCGAGGATGTGGAGAAAGGGGAACCCTCCTCCACTGTTGGTGGGAATGCAAGCTGGTGCAACCACTCTGGAAAACAGCATGGAGGTTCCTCAAAAAGTTGAAAATAGAGCTACCTTATGACCCAGCAATTGCACTACTGGGTATTTACCCTAAAGATACAAATGTAGTGATCTGAAGAGGCACGTGCACCTGAATGTTTATAGCCGCAATGTCCACAATAGCCAAGTTATGGAAAGAACCCAGATGTCCATCAACAGATGAATGGATAAAGAAGAGGTGGTATATATATATAATGGAATACTATGCAGCCATCAAAAGAAATTAAATCTTGCCATTTGCGACGACATGGATGGAACTAGAGGGTATTATGCTTAGCAAAATAAGTCAATTGGAGAAAGACAACTATCATATGATTTCCCTGATATGAGGAAGTGGAGATGCAACAGGGGTGGGGGTTAAGGGGGTAGGAAAAGAATAAATGAAACAAGATGGGATTGGGAGGGAGACAAACCAAAAGAGACTCTTAATGTCATAAAACAAACTGAGGGGGGTGGGGGGAGGGGTGTTGGGAGAGGATGGTGGGGTTACATTATATGTTTATACAAAAATAAAAATAATAAAAATAATAAAAAAAGAGATAATGTTGGAGAATAAAAAAGTTCTCATTTTAAGAAATCTTTGTAACCATGTTTTTTGGTGATGGATATTAACTGAACTTATTGTGGTATTCATTTTGCAATATATACAGACATCATATTGTCATGTTGAACACCTGAATCTAATACAATGTTATATGTCAATTACAGCTCAATACAATTGGGGTGGGAGGGGAAGGAAGCTGACTGACACGTGTGAAATGTGTTTTCCCAGGGCTGGCAAGGGAGGTTTTTTTTTTTTAACTAACTTATAATATGTTATTTGTTTCAGGGGTACAGGTCTGTGAAGGGGAGGCTTTTTTTCCCCCCCGAGGCTTGTTTTAAGTTATGGTGACATACAATGTATAATGTGTTTGGGGTGATGCTTTAGTTTCAGTCAGACCAATGGAAAGTGGAAGCCAATGAGTCAAGGTCGTCTCCTTTCTCCAGATCCTATAGCCAGCCTGTTTGTTTTTCTCTCTGGTCTCAGCAACCAAAGGAATCTTCCCCTTTAAAAATTTTTTTATAAATTTAAAATCTTAAACCTGTAAGCATGCATACATGCAGAAGGCACATACATCTGAAGTGTACAGCTCAATGAATTTTTGTAAAATGAACACATCCATCCAGGTCAAGAAACAGACTATTCACAGCACCCTGCATGTCCTTCTTATGCCCCCTCCCAGGCCCTACGTGAATTCCCCACCAAGGGAAACCAAAATTTCAACTTAAAATAACATTGTTAAGTCTCTCTAGTTTTTGCTTTTTATATAAACAGAATCATGCACTCTTTATGGTTTTGTATGCGAATCCTTTGGCTCATTGTGCTCTCTGCGCAGTTCATGAGTCTCTCATACATTCTTTGGCTCGCCCGTCTTGTTTGCAGCACCATATTTCATTTTATGAATATATCACAATCTGTTTGTTCAGTCTACTGTCGATGGGTAGTTTCCAGATTTGCTTCCGATCTACCTATTGCCCCAGCATGCAGATTATTTAACGTTTTCCCAAACACCTACAACATTTACTTGGAACCTCAGGATAAAAAGAAGGTTCTTTTTGTAAATTCAAATCCATTCCCATCCCGCTGCCCACGCTGCCCATGTGTCTTCTTTGGCTCACTCACTTGGCTAGATTTCAAGGAGTGGTGTGTAAAAATTCGTTCCCTCACCCCCCCCAACCTTCCCTTCTCACTGCCAGTGCCTGAATCCCATTCTTAGAGGCTCTTTCCTTTCCCACTGTAGAAATCCAAGTACGCTATGGTGAATGCATGTTCTTTTGAGCCTTCTGTGTCATCTGTCTCCCAGGAAGAAGAAAGGAACAAAGCTTTTCCTGAGAGTTGACCCAGATGAGGAATCCAGTGGCACTTGGTATCTGAAGGAAGAGGTTTTCATTTAAGAAGGAAGGGGAAGAGAAAGTACCATAAAGTGAAGGAGAAGATGTGGACTATGAACTCAGTGTAGCTCATGATTCTGCCGGTGTCTGGCCCACTTTTGGGCACTGTGATTGAAGTGAGGCATTAGAAGTGGGATCTGGCAAAGCCCAGTACAAAATACTGTCTTCAGCCCCATCTGGTCTGAAAGTGGACTTTTACTTCTGTCTCACCGAGGAAAAAAAAACATTGCAATGAAAACTGTGACATCCTGCTTTCTTATCATTTGGAACTTATCTTTAACTCATTGAAAGAGCTCTTTCAGACTTAATTACATGAAGATTTTATCATCTATTCCTCTTGGAGGAACATAAAGAAAGACAAGCAAAACAAATTGGTTAACGTATTCTAGATTTCTCAACACTCACAGTCCGATTATTCTGAGTCACTTTTGACAACTTGAGTCCTGTGGTTCTCTCTCCCTCCCCAGCAGTATTGTTGTCAGCATCCTCAAGAGCTGGGTTGGTGTAGCAGTACCAGGTGTCGAATCCAAACAAGAACTGAAGCTGGTTTTGCTGTTATGCAAGGCTAGCCTGCTTTCAATTCCTGCTTTGTAGGGGCTGCTAAACCATATCTCACCTTCTTCCCATCCCCACCCCGATCAGGTGCTCAGCTCTCAGCTGCCACCAGTCTGCCAGTTTTGATGCTGGTGCTTTCGATATTCAAGCATGTGCAGGCACAGTTACTATATGAACTTCCTAGAGGAAGTGGTTTCCAGGAACTTTTGATGATAATATGAATCCCAACCTCAGAGTTGTTAGGATGGGAAAACAAGTCCGTCCTAGAATAAGCTCTTCACCATAACCCCACAGCTGCCTGAAGACTGGCTTCCAGACCCCCAAATCCAAGACCTCCTACAGAGGTCTGCTGCCTCTTCACCATCACAGCCTGTGTCTGCACACTTGACTTTTCTACATCTTCTGAAAATATTGTCCATAGAAAGATTATGTCACTTCACTCCCCACACTCTTCCAAAAGTAAGCCTAGTAACACAACACAGTGATTTTTCTGGAGCAAAATGGAAAGGCACTGCCAGGCTTTAGACCCCGGGGGGTGGGGTTTGGGGGGGAGAGTGGGCGCATGGGTGTGTTCATTAACTAGTTGCGAAATGAGTCAGCGTCAGAGCAGCCCCTGGAGGGTTGGGGTGGCACTGCCTCCTGCTTCCACTCCTGAACTTCCACACACCGGACACTCCTTGTGGGGTGTGCCGCAGTGTGCACTGACAGGGGACTGAGCTGGGACAGGCGCTGGAGCACAGGGTGAATTTTCTGCTTTTCTGCTTGATGTTCCCAGTTTGCCCGGGGATATGCTTTAGGACTGGCAGATGGATGTTCTGTTGTTCAGTGCTGCTCCATTAAAGCGTTGCTCCTGAGACTTCTATGAAAACAGTTTGTGTTGTTTTTCTGGACAGGGATTCATTCAAGAGCAGACTGAGGCAATTCCCCCGGGAAACTTGACTCTTTATTTTGAATGGCTTGGGAGCCTGGAAATTTCATATTCATCTCCCTGCCTTCAGAGCTTGCCACAGAAAGGGTTTGGAGGGTGGAAAGGTGATGGCTTATTTTTCTTTGTAGAGTTTCGTAGGTGACGGTTCAGTGGGATCATAGCCACAGATTGAGGGTCTCTGCCTATGCTAAGTGTACATTTTAGGCACATTTAGTTTCTTAGCAAGCTCACTGGAAAAGTGTAGGAGAGGCCCATTCTCATCGAGGAGATGTGCTGAGCTTTGGAGAGGAAAACAATGCTTCTGGTCTGAATGAAGGGGAAATCATCCTGCAGAGATGAAGAGAAGGCTTTTCCTGGATCCCTGCAGAGATGTGAAGGGAGAGGAAAAGAGAGGGAGGTAGTGTGGGGCTGGGGGATGGCAGGAGACCCCTCCATGGGAGTGTGAATAACTGGTCCCAGTTCTTCTCTCCCCTCTAGTATTATGTACCCAAATCCCTTGCTGTGGCCTCATGGGTTGGGGGGACTGAGTATTTGTCCTACTCCCTGACTTTAGATTTGCCCATTTAACTTGATTTAGTTGATGAGATGTTAGCAGATATGACATGAATGGGGACTTAAAATGCTCTTGGGCAAGGATTTTGCTCTGTTGCTTCCTCCTGTTCACCACGCTAAGAGCATGTCTCAGATATTTACAAGACTGAGGGCAATGAGGAACACATGGAACAGCCCTGGACCCAACCCATAATGTATGCCATGCCCACCCAAAGTCTAGACTAAATCAGCCAAATCCCAGCCAATCCACTGATATGTGATTAGGGAATCAATTCTTAATGTTGTTTGCCACTGTGTTTTGGGATTGTCCGTTCCATAGCATGTTGCGGCAAGAGCTGACTAATACACAAATCTGTTTTTTATCCTCTCAAAACTTTAGTAAAGTCAATAAACTAATGAAATGCTTGAGACAAATTATTTTTTAAAATGGAAACCAGTGAGGGTTTGGGCTTACAAGGTATGAATTGCAAGACAGTATTGAGGGGGAAAGAAGCATTTGGAAGAAAGTTCTAGATGAAGAGAGGCCTCAGGGAGAGCTTTAGAACCTCACATGGGCATGGAAATTGGGGCTGAGCAAAGTTTTACTAGCTCCCTAAGAGGCATAGACCACCCAAATGACATCCAGTTTAAATAAGAAAGGGCACAATCTAGCAACCAAGAATATGGATGTATTAGTTAGGTTTCTCCTGAAAAACTAAATGAACCAGACATGTATATGGTGACAGAGAGAGAGACTGTTAAGGAATTGGCTCACATGATTATTCAGGCTGCCGAGTCCTAAATCTGCAGGATGGGCCAACGGGCTAGAGACTCAGGAAATAGGTAATGTTGTAGTTCATGTCCAAAGGCCTTCTGCTGATGATGTTCCTTCCCTCTTGTTTGGGCAGAAGTCAGCCTTTTGTTTTCTTCAGGCTTTCAACTGATTGGATGAGCCTCACCCACACATAGACCACTCGCTTTACTCAAAGTGCACCAATTTATTTTTTAGAATTTTCTTTTTTAAGATTGTATTTATTTATTTGACAGAGAGAGATCACAAGTAGGCAGAGAGGCAGGCAGAGAAGGAGGGGGGAGCAGGATCCCTGCTGAGCAGAGAGCCTGATGCGATGCGGGGCTCAATCCCAGGACCCTGAGATCATGACCGAGCTGAAGGCAGAGGCTTAACCCTCTGAGCTACCCAGGTGCCCCCAAAGTGCACCAATTTAAATGTTAGTTGGATTAAATGCTAATCTTATCCAACAACACTTTCACAGAAGCACCCAGAATAATGTTTGACCTCATGTCTGGGCACTGTGGCCCAGCCAAGGTGATACAGAAAATTTATCATCACAGTGGGCTTTCATCTTTCTCTGTCTCTGAGGAAAAGAAACCTATTGGTTCCATGCAGGCAAGTTATAAGTTAGCAATAAGAGGGCCAGCATCCAACCACAGTGCTTTTATTCACCTGGTGATCATATATCCCAGTGGAAGTGATTGGGGCTCTTGTTGAGGAAATTCTGGGTTGAACCCATGGAATTCACTGAGCTTTGTCAAAATATCATTCCTAACATTCTTAAAAATATCTCTTATTGAACTATAGTATACATCCATGAAATGTACGAATCAGTGTAGCTTAGTGAATTTTCACAAAGTGAACCAGGACTGGATTAAAAAAAAACAGAACATTTTGAGAGCCCCAGGACCCCTCTCATGTTTCTTTTTAGTCACTGCCCTCTCCCTAAGGGTAATAACTACCTTTCCCTCTATAGCCACAGATTAGTTTTTCCTGTTTGGCACTTTATGACAGGTGTATTTTTCAAATATGTTTGTACTAATGTATCCCATCTTACCTCTTCTGAAAATGTGATGCTGACTTTCCTTCACTGAGAGGTGGAGACTCATTCCCTCCCTTAGAGTATGTGTGGACCTATAACTATGGTTATAGGTAACGATGGTAGAAGTGACACCATGTGGCTTCTGGGGCTAAATTATAAAAGGCAATATGACTACTCCCTGATTCTTTTGATATACTCACCCTTGGAACCCAGCCACTTACAAATCTATGTGTATATGTTATAGCCCCAGCCCTAGCTGAGGTTCCTGCTGATAGACAGCTTCAATCACCACACAGGTGAGCAAGGAGCCTTCAGGTGATACAGGTTTCAACTTTCCAGTGTCCCCTTCTACCTCGGTGTGGAGCCGAGATGAGCTGCTTTATGGAGCTCCCAGCCACAGCTCCCTGCTAGGAGGGCAACTTAATCTGTTGTACATATTGATTTTTTACTTTGATCAGCTTAGGTGATTAAAGATTATTTCTGATTCTATTAATAGCTTAGAAAAAGTATTAAACCTTCAGAGTGTCTCTATGTCTGAATTCATCAAATTGTTTGATGGGCGTTTCCCTGAAAGATAACAGGAAGAAGGGTTCCTTTTTCCTTGTCACCACCAAAGAGACTTGTGGTGCTCCTAGCGGGGACCATACCTTTGGGATTTAGATTTAGGCTATTTGGGCCCGGACATCACCCCCAGGCCTAGTAATGCCCACAGAAGCTGCTGAGAGGTCTGAGATATGGACAGAGAGAGCAGGACCAGGAAATGAAAGGGAGAGAAAGATTGAGAAGTGAGAAGCCATGAGAAAGCAGTAGTCCAGATGGAAGGAAAGAGGAGAAAAAGGCACATGTGATAAAGATTGGTCGAGCCCTCAGTGACCATACAGCACAAAATAATGAACTTGAAAGATTCTTGTGAGCCTATAAAATGGGATAATGATGATTATCCTATCATCATCATCATTACATCATCATCACTGTCATCAACATCCCATCCTCATCCTTGTGTTTTCCTGAGAATTCTTTGAGATGACAGCTATAAAGTTCTTACCTCAGCACCCCAGGTGTGGGGTAGAGGGCTATGGAGATAAATGCTTAATTAATGTAGTGAATGTTAAGATTCTACACAGATGGTGATCTAGGTAATAAATAACAATATTCCTCTGATAAACAGTAAGTATTTTCCCCTGGAAAAAATTCTGGCTAATTTTTCTATACCACCACATATAAATGATTGCTTTTCAAAATAGACTAGCACCAGGTAAATATAATTGAGGCAAATGCAGTAACATATAAGCCACTTTGGAATCCTGCAACACCCCTGGACACTGTTAGGACTCCCATTTGGATGGGCAGAAGCTTATGCTTTGCCTGGGTTTGAATCCCAGCTGTATGGCCTTTGATAAGTCCTTATCTCCTTTGAGCCTCCATGTCTTTCTTTCTTTCTAAAAAATTAATTAATTATTTTTTAAATCAACATATAATATATTATTTGTTTCATGGGTACAGGTCAGTCATTCATCAGACTTACTGAGCCTCCATTTCTTACCTGTAAAAGGTAAATAATGGTAGTATCCATTACACAGTGTTGGTGTGAAAGCTAAATATGGTTAGACAGTTTAAAATTCAAGGAGGTCTTGGGCACATAGTTAGCACTCAGTACTTACCAGCTATTATATTTTAGTGGAGGGGTTGGTCAGGGTCAGATTCATAAGGCATTCTGGTTAGGTGAATGCTGAAAACCATTTATTCCAGGCCAGACTAAAGGGATGAAATGCAGATTCTATATTAGTCCTCCCCATTCCTTAAAGTCAGCCCTCATCGCTGATGCTGTGTGTCAGGATGAGACAGGGGACACATATTGGGGAAGTTGTAATGAGCACTGAACACAGTTGGCAGGCAGCAGGGGGCAAGTCGTCATGCCAGAATTTGGTCGACAGAAGCAGCAGCTTCCTGAATATCCACATCAGGCAAAAGATGAACATGTTGTTTTCCAAGGGCTGTGTCACCCTAGCGGAGTGTTGCCTAATTACTTTCATTTCCTTAGCTTTCCTATCAAGAGACCATTTGTGTTTCCTTTGAAGGGCAGCTGCTCCCTCCTGGTGTGCCTTCAGCCCCAATTCCACCGGTGCACCTGAGTGACTTACAGATGGTATGGACGTGGGTGTATGCAGATGGGCTTAACCAAGGAGCCACCATCTCAGGCTCCACTGTCCCTGTGAGACCTCAAGGTTGAGGTGGAGGGAGCAGGTGGGACTGGCCTACTGCACACAGCAATGTGCAGCTAGCTGTCCAGGGGACTTGGCTGTCTAGCATTAGCACCATTTCTCTGGGTCTGCAGACTGTTCCACCTGCTTCCTCTCTCCTGACTGCTCTGTTGCTTTTTCTACAGAAGCAGCTGCTCCCATGCTTGTGGTATGTCTGCCTTTCAAAGCTAGTGCTGAGCTAGTGCACAAAAGGCAGACTCCAGAAGCAAAGACTTTCATGTCTTGACTGTTCAGCTGGCTTCTGAGCCATCCAGGAAGTAGTGGGAACCTGCCTCTGTGGTGCTCTAAATGGGAAATTAGAAAACACAATATGATAAAATTGGCTTAAATTGGGAGGATTAACGCTAAGGATATGAGATGGACGGGAGCAAAAACCGTAATCAGAAACAATGGCAGGCAATGAATAGAGGGAAATGAGAACCCCCTGCTGGTGCCCAGAGCCCAGTCTCACTGATTCTTCCCCCACAGATTCCTCTTCTCCAGGCTTCCAAGCTGATTTTGTTTATCAAATATTTGCTGCTGGCTTCCTTGCACCAGACTCTCAGCCACAAGACTGGGTAAGCTGGTAGGGGCATCAGTGCTCCTGGGCACTGGGTGGCCCAGGCCCATGATCCTCAATGAAAGGATGATGCAAACCTGGTCTGACTGCCCAATGACCCCCCACTTCCTCCACCAGAGGACTTGACTGCTCTTGAAATCCAACATCTGTGCTTACGGGTGCCCTTAGTATGGATGCAAGGTTGGTGTGCTCGTGTTGTCTATGAGATTTATGAACTAGCAAACTAGCCGACTCAGCCCCAAGAGGGAGGGAGGGGGAGAATGAGGCAGTCTTCAGCCATGGTTGCACAAAAAGAAGTGGGGTTAGAGCAGGCAGTGGGGAGTTCTCTTTTTGGCAAGTTTCTGTATTTGAGGAGTCCTGAGCTCAATGATCACCTCCGGTCAGCAAGATCCCCAAGAAGCCAGGCCTCACCTCAAAACTACTATCAGCACATGAGAAACTGCCTCGTAAGGAATCTCATTACAACCCCGAAAAGTCATTGAGTTCAGGACTCCCTGCTTTGAGAGTCAATCATTCATTGTGAGCAGCTAAAAAAATACCCTTCTGATTGAAGCAGAATAAGTAGGACAACGATTTTTAGTCAATTTACCAGGCAGTGGAAGTGGATATAGAAGTTAGCTTTGCTGCCCTACGATACACTACTCAGGGGTTACTTGTTGCTTCAAAGGGTATAATTGGGAATTAAGCACCATATAAAGAGGTAATGGGTCCATGAAAAAAGAGTCTTGTTGGTTTTCTCTGGCTGCTGTGACAAATCATCACAACCAGAGTGGCTGAAAACAACACAAAGTGATTCTCATATTTCTGGAGGTCAGAACTCTGAAATCAGTCTCTCTAAGCAAATGTGAAGATGTCAGCACGTTCCTTCTGGAGGCTCCAAAAGGAGAATTTGTCTCCTTGCCTTTTTAGCTTCTAGGGGCTGCTGGTCTTCCTTGGCTTACAGACCCTTCTTCTCTCTTCAAAATAAATCACTCCAGTCTCTGCTTTCACCAACATATCACCTTCTTGGACTCTTACCCTCGTGCCTCCCTCTTATAAGGACCATTGTGATTACATCTGGATCCATGCAGACAGTCTAGGATAATCTCCCCATTGAACACATTTGCTAAATGCCCTTTGTCATTGAAGGTGATACTCATGGGTTCCAGGGATTGGAATGTGGACACATTAGGGAGTAATTATTCATCCAACCATAGGGTCACTTGCTCAGCCTTTTGGAAAATAAATTCTACATTCAGTTAAGGCCAATGGTCCCAAATAGACCATTTCTCTCAGGACAGTGGTAATGTCTTTGAATGTGACAATGCATTTCCTGATTTATAAGGGAGAAATTGGAGGCAGCAAGGCCCTAAAACAATGCCTCTCGGTGGCTCCTAAAAGGCTGAGCATTTTAAAAGCCAGTGAACATATTGGTGGAGGTAGTACCATGGAGTAGCATGTGCAGAAGGAGAAACAAGTTCCCAAATGTCAGAGAAGTCAAAGGTCATGGAGAGAACAGGGGAAAGCAAGGTGCAGTGTCATCGTGGGTAGCCCAAGGTGAACAGCTGCATGGGGGCTGTCATAGCTACCAGAGGAGACTTGCTGCTTCTCCCCGAACACAAGTGGTGGGGTTTTCAGAGGTCCAGGTTGATTAGTTTTCTTTCCCAGCTTTAGAGCACTAGTTTTTCTTCTTGTATATCCTGACTTGCTCCACTGTCTGCAAATATGTAGGAAGTTTTGTATCTTATTTGGACTTCCTTGGACTCACCTCCCAAATAAACCCCCAGCACTCAAGTCCTTGTCTTGGAGTGTCTACTTTTGGTGAGACACAAGCAGGACATGTGGTTCTATATAGTCCTTCCACTGAAAAGTGTAGCTGCAAACATGAGATTCCTGTGGCAGTCCTGACACTCAAAAATATAAAAACCCATTGATTTAGATAAAACTTTCATTTCACAGATGGTCCATAAACATTTGGGGTCTTTTTTTTAAGATTTTACTTATTTGTCAAAGAGAGAGAGAGAGCATAAGCAGGGGGAGTGTCAGGCAGAGAAAGAAGCAGGTTCCCCACTGAGCAGGGAGCCTGATGCAGGACTGGATCCCAGGGCCCTGTGGCAGACGGGGACTCCATGCTACTGGAGAACCCTGAAGAGTTGCTTCTCCCAGTGTGATCTCTGGACCAGCAGCACCACAATCCCCTGGAGCTTGTTAGAAATGCAAATTCTCAAGTACCCAGACCTACTGATCAGTCTCAGCAGAGGGGCTCAGCAATCCATGTTATGAAGCTTTCCAGGTGATTCTGATGTATCCTGAAGCTTGAGAACCACCAAGTAGAGGATATGCCACAGAATTGTCCCATGGAGAGGTTGGAGGTGGGGAAGCTGAAGTGACCATCCACCAACTCTCTGCTCTTACTTGTTGTGGTTGCTTGGTGGTCTGGATCCCTTAGCACTCTGGATTGCCCAGTGCATGGCCTGAGCAAGGTCACCTGGTGCTTTCTCCAGCTCTCAGGTATGGAATTTGCAAGATATAGGTGCTTCAGGTGGATGCTGACAATGTACACAGGAACTCTCCACCACACCTGGAGGTAAACTCAAGAAGTTATCCAGGGGGTTCTGGGGTGGGATAGCAATCAATAGATTATGCCCCACATACTGAGAGTTAGATGACATTATATATATTTGGAAACAGAGGTGCAGATAGTGTGTGTATACACATATTCATTAGATTCATGGTAAGGGCCTAGTTAAATGTGGAGAGGCTACTTATTCTCCTTGCTAACTGAAACCATTATAGAGTATACCCATTCCATGGATTTACCAGTCTCATGCTGTGTAATAATGTCATTTTGCCTCATTACCCATGCTGTCATTTGTGTGGAGAGACATAAATTTTATTTTTCTGTGAAAAATGACTCAATAAGTCATCAGCTAATGTTGGTCATGCAGGTGGAGAGAAGGTGAAATTCTTAGCTAGAGAGAAATAACTCTCAAGAAATGATAGGTAATGGTGTCATCTGTGTATTTTTGGGGGGTATTGGTGCAGAAGGGTGTTGGGCGGTGGCTTTTCCAAGCATCAAAATCTGCCGTGCTGTGTCCTTAATGGTTCTCATTGATGCTGCCCATCCAGCATAGGGAGGAACGTTGACAAGAATTAGGCAGGATGCTGGGTCAGAGAACTGGCATGCAAGACACAGTACTTATCTCAGTAGAGTCACTAAAAGAGAAGCTGAGGCAAAACCCAGTTGTCTGGTCTGAGCCATGGGCTCCTCCACCAGTAGGACACATTCCGGCTTAGAGTTCCACAACAAATTGCCAACCCTCTCACTGAGTGGTGAGGCGGAAGTTTCCCAGGGTCTGGACAGTAGCAGAAGTGAGCCATGCAGTGTTTTTGTTACCTCATATCACATCCCCAGGCCAATCTTTGTCTTCCACTGTGGTGGCAGTTTGCCTTTTCTGGGAAGCAGATACTGGGTCCGAGTTAAGAGTGTAGAAGGTTTACTACAGAGTGATAGCTGAGAAAGGAAAAGGAAGGAAGCAGGATTGAATAGGGGAGCTGTTAGATCCTAGTGCAGACATGGCAAAGTCTATACTAGCCAAGACTACCCATCAGAGGAGTCCCATATTGGATGGAAATGTCTAGACCCTTCCTTGTTTCACTGCCTTGGTCAGTCATTGCCTGGGCACTGCCCCAAGAAGAATGTGAGTTTGACTTGAGAGTCAAGATGGACCCTGAGGAGTTAAAGTGGGAGGCTGCTAGTAGGACCAGGGATATAATTTGTAGGACATAGAGTAAAATTAAAATGGGGCCCCTTGTTCAAAAACTACTAGGAATATCAAGATGGTGGGAGCATGGCATTAAACCAAGGGTGAGACCTTTCTAACTATGGGGTCCTGTGCAACTACAAGGCTCACACACCCATGAAGCCAGCTCTGGCTGTAGCTGACCATGCTGCTTGCACCTGCATAGCATGTCCTACTTTGAAGGGGATCTGAGCAGTGCACCCTCACTTTGCTGCAGATCAGGACTTTCTGTGAAGTCAGGAGAGGTAGTTCAGCCTGTCTCTGGGTGCCTCCCATTACACTACAAAGGCAGCCCTCACTCTTTGAAGGGACAGATCTGTGATATGTTCTTCAGAGGTGGTTCTTCAGAGGGATCCCAGCAAGATTAGGCTGTAGTTGTTTATAGCAATAATCAAGTCAATAAAATGCATTTTATGGGATTTTCCTTCTTCCATGTCCTACTTTGTCTACTCCTTCACTCCTTGGTGTCCTAAGATCACCTCCTAGATAAACAAGGCTTGTACCCAAGTCCTTGTTTCTGGCTCTGATAAAAACATGCCCTCATTCAGGACTATCTCAGGAATTGGTACCTCTGGCTGAGCACAGCTAGAGAAGGAAGAAACTGATTTATTCACAAAATAAATCATATTTTCTCAAATATGTGGAGGAAGAAACTGAGAGAAGTAACTTTTGATTAATAAACAGACTATACTCATTGCTGGGATCAATGAGGCCATCATTTGCTTTGGCTACCATGAAGGTCTCACCTGCCTTCTCAGTCAGAGACCCACAATCTCATGGCCAGTCATCCTTGAGACCATGGGACAACCTTGGATTGAGAATTTACTGCCAAGTATTGACTATCCCTTTTATGTAATGAAAGAATAACATTTTTGCTAGAGAATGGAAATTGAAATCATTCCTTTCTAGTAAATATCTTGAGTAGTTTGCAGAATGAAGGAGGGTATTTCCAAAGAGCTGTTAAAGTTAGGGCTACTCTGGATTAATTTTTCCTCTAATCTTATTGAAATATACTTGACATATAACATTATATTAGTTTTAGGTGTATCACATAATGATTTTTTAAAATTTAATTTTTTCAGTGTTCCAAAATTCACACACCCAGTGCTCCATGCAATATGTGCCCTCTATAATACCCATCACCAGGCTCACCCCCCTCCTCTCCAAAACCCTCAGTTTGTTTTTCAGAGTCCACAGTCTCTCATGGTTTGTCTCCTCCAGTTTCCCCCAACTCACTTCTCCTCCCCATCTCCCAATGTCCTCTGTGTTATTCCTTATGTTCCACAAATAAGGGAACCCGTATAATTGACTCTCTCTACTTGATTTATTCATTTAAATCATTCAAATAAACAAATGTCTCAGCATAATCTCTTCCAGTCCCATCCATGTTGATACAAAAGTTGGGTATTCATCCTTTCTGATGGAGGCATAATACTCCATTGTATATATGAACCATATCTTCTTTATCCATTCTTCCATTGAAGGGCATCTTGGTTCTTTCCACAGTTTGGCGACTGTGGCCATTGCTGCTATGAACATTGGGATACAGATGGCCCTTCTTTTCACTACATCTGTATCTTTGGGGTAAATACCCAGCAGTGCAATTGCAGGGTCATAGGGTAGCTCTATTTTTAAATTCTTAAGGAATCTCCACACTGTTTCCCAAAGTGGCTGCACCAACTTGCATTCCCACCAATAGTGTAAGAGGGTTCCCCTTTCTCCACATCCCCTCCAACACTTGTTGTTTACTGTCTTGTTAATTTTGGCCATTCTAACTGGTGTAATGTGGAATCTCAGTGTGGTTTTGATTTGAATCTCCCTGATGGCTAATGATGATGAACATTTTTTCATGTGTCTGTTAGCCATTTGTATGTCTTCTTTTGAGAAGTGTCTGTTCATGTCTTCTGCCCATTTTTTGACATTATCTGTCTTGTGTGTGTTGAGTTTGAGGAGTTCTTTATAGATCTTGGATATCAGCCCTTTATCTGTAGTATCATTTGCGAATATCTTCTCCCATTCTGTGGATTGCCTCTTTGTTTTGTTGACTGTTTCCTTTGCTGTGCAGAAGCTTTTGATCTTGATGAAGTCCCAAAAGTTCATTTTTGCTTTTGGAGACATATCTTTTATTTATTTATTTATTTGTTAGAGAGAGAGAGAGAGCGAGCGAGCACAGGCAGACAGAGTGGCAGGCAGAGGCAGAGGGAGAAGCAGGCTCCCTGCTGAGCAAGGAGCCCGATGTGGGGCTTGATCCCAGGATGCTGGGATCATGACCTGAGCCAAAGGCAGCTGCTTAACCAACTGAGCCACCCATGCATCCCTTGGAGACATATCTTGAAAGAAGTTGCTGTGGCCAATGTCGAAGAGGTTACTGTCCATGTTCTTCTTTAGGATTTTGATAGATTCCTGCCCCACATTAAGGTCTTTTATCCATTTCGAGTTTATCTTTGTTTACGGTGTAAGAGAATGGTCAAGTTTCATTCTTCTACACATAGCTGTCCAACCTTCCCAGCACCATTTATTAATGATTTGATATATGTGTTTATTGCAGAATGACACAGTATGTCTAGTTAACATCCATCAGCTCACATGGTTACAAATTTGTTGCTTGTGATGAGAACTTTTTTTTTAAGGGGGGAGGGGCAGAGGGAGAGAAAGAGAGTTCCAAGCAGGCTCCAAGCCCAGTGCAGAGCCTGATGTGGGACTCAATCCCACAACCCTGAGATCATGACTTGAGCCAAAATCAAGAGTCAGACTTTTTTTTTTGTAATATTTTATCCATTTATTTGTCAGAGAGAAAGAGAGAGAGTGAGAGGGAGAGAGATCAAGTAGGAGGAACAGCAAACAGAGGGAGAAGCAGGCTCTCTGCCAAGCAAGGAGCACGATGCAGGACTTGATCTCAGGATTCTAAGATCATGACCTGAGGAGAAGACAGATGCTTAGCCAAGTGAGCCACCCAGGTGCCCCATCATGAGAACTTTTAAGATCTACTTTCTTAGTAACTTTACAATATACAATACATATTGTCACCTGTAGTCACATGCTGTACATGACATCTCCAGTACTTATTCACCTTATAAGTAGAAGTTGGTACCTTTTGACCACCTTCACATATTTTGTCTACCACCCCCCACCTCTGGCAGTCACTAATCTGTTGTTTGCTTCTATGAATTCATTTTTTAAAAGATTCCACATGTGAGTGAAATCATACTTTGTCTTTCTCTGACTGATTTCACTTAGCATAATATCCTCAAGGTCCATCCATATTGTCACAAACAGCTCCTTCTTTTCTTTTTTTATTAACATATAATGTATTATTTGCTTCAGGGGTACAGGTCTATGAATCATCAGTCTCACAAAATTCACAGCACTCACCATAGCACATACCCTCCCCAATGTCCATAACCCAACCACCCTATATCTCCCACCCCTCAGCAACCCTCAGTTTGTTTCCTAAGAGCAAGAGTCTGTTATGGTTTTTCTTCCTCTCTGGTCCCATCTTGTTTCCTTTTTTCCCTCCCTTCCTCTCACAACCCCCTGATATACCTCTCAAATTCCTCATATCAGAGAGATTATATAATAATTGTCTTTCTCTGATTGACTTATTTCACTTAGCATAATACCCTCTAGTTCCATCCACATCTTTGCAAATGGCAAGATTTCCTTTTTTGATGGCTTCATAGTATTCCATTGTATATATGGACCACATCTTCTTTATCCATTCATCTGTTGATGGACAACTAGGCTCTTTCCATGGTTTGGCTATTGTGGACATTGCTGATATAAACATTTGGGTGCACGTGCCCCTTGGGATCACTACACTTGTATCTTTAGGGTAAATACCCTGTAGTGTGATTGCTAGGTCATAGGGTAGCTCTATTTTCAACTTTTTGAGAAACCTCTATGTTATTTTCCAGAGTGGCTATACCAGCTTGCATTCTCACCAACAATGTAGGAGGGTTCCCCTTTCTCCACATCCTCACCAACACCTGTTGTTTCCTGACTTGTTAATTTTAGCCATTCTGACTGGTGTAAGGTGATATCTCATTGTGGTTTTGATTTGTATTTCCCTGATGCCGAGCACTTCCCTGATATGGAGCACTTTTTCATGTGTGTGTTGGTCATCTGGATGTCTTCTTTGCAGAAATGTCTGTTTTGTCTTCTGCCCATTTCTTGATTGGATTAATTGTTCTTTGGGTGTTGAGTTTGATAAGTTCTTTATGGATTTTGGATACTAGCCCTTTCTCTGATATGCCATTTGCAAATATCTTCTCCCATTCTGTTGGACTATATCCAAAAATTTTAAAGAAAGAAAAACTTATATGTATACAAAAAATAAGGTTAAATACAATGAAGGCATAGAATATGAGTATAACAATGAAAATTTAAAAAGATTTTTAAAAAGGTATCCATAAGGTAAAATAGTTAAAAACATTAAAATAAGAAAGAAGAAAAAATTAAAAAATAGAGTGAGAAAAAAATAAAATTAAAAAAATTTAACTTTGAAAGACTAAAGAATCATGGGAAAAAAGCCATGAGTTCTATGTGTTGCTTTTCCTTAGCTCTAGAGTTCCAAAGTTCTCATTGGTTGGTGAACTTGGTCTTGGCTGGACATTCTTGCTGATCTTCTGGGGGAAGGGCCTTTAGCGGTGATTCTCAAGTATCTTTGCCTGAGGCAGAATCGTACTGCCCTTGCCAGGGGCCAGGCTAAGTAATCTGCTCAGGTTCACTCCTGGGAGCTTTTGTTCCCTAAATGCTTTCTGTACAGTTTTTGAGGACGTGAATGAGGATGGCAGCCTCCCAATCTCTGGCCTTTAGTAGCTGAGAGCTCTGGGCCCCACTTCTCAGTGCACCCTCAGAGAAAAACAATCAATCCCTCCTGTCTCCCTGGTCTCCAGCTGCACTCTGAGCTTGCCTGGCCTGTGACCAAGCATTTCTATCTCTGGTGCATGGCCCCATTTGGAGTCTTCAAACCCAGCAGATTCCTGCTGCCTGCTCTCATGCTGCTCCTCCTGGAGGAGGAAGATGAGTCTCCATGGATCTGCCACTTGTGGGGTCCCTGCTTGAAGAACAGTGGTCTGACTGTGCCTCAGATCATGGTTTAAGGTAACCCCAAGCTGAGAGCTCAGTCCTTGGCTCCGTCTCTGCAACTGGCTTCCCCACTCCAAGCTCTGCCACACTCAGTTACTCCTGGTCTTTTTGTGGCCCTGCGGGTCCTGAGACCATACTGTCCCCATGAGGGTCAGCCCCTCCACCCCCCTTGGTCTACCTTCCCATATATCACCTCGGATTCACTTCTCTGCATGTCCTACCTTGCAGAAAGTGGTCATTTTTCTGTTCCTAGAATTGCTGCTCTTCTTCTCTCCTATCTTCTGTGGAGTTTGTAGGTGTTCAGAATGGTTTGATAACTATCTAGCTGAATTCCTGGGACCTGATGATACTTAGATCTCCTACTCCTTCACCATCTTGCTCCTCCCCTGGAGTTCCTTCTTTTCTATGACCAAGTAATATGCCATTGTGTGTGGGTGTATGTGTGTGTATACCACATTTTCTTTATCCATTTATCTGTCAATGGATGCTCAGGTTATTTTGGTTGTCTTAGTTATTGTAGAAACACTGCAAGTGAACATGAGGACACAGATATCTCTTCAAGATAGTGATTTTGTTTCCTTTGGATATAGTCCCAGAAGTGGAATTTCTGGGTCATATGGTAGTTTTTTTTTAACGATTTTATATATTTATTTGATAGACAGAGATCACAAGTAGGCAGAGAGGCAGGCAGAGAGAGAGGAGGAAGCAGGCTGTCCACAGAGCAGAGAGCCCAAAGCGGGGCTTGATCCCATGACCCTGGGATCATGACCTGAGCTGAAGGCAGCGGCTTTAACCCACTGAGCCACCCAGGTGCCCCCATATGGTAGTTCTTTTTTTAATTTTTTGAGAAACCTACATCCTGTTTTCTACAGTGGCTGCACCAATTTTCATTCCTAACAATGGTGCATGAGAGTCCCCCGCCCCTTTTTTTATATCCTTGCCAACATTTGGTACTTGTCTTTTTAATGGCAGCCATTCTAATAGGTGTGAGGTAATATCTTAGGTGTGAGGTAATATCTCACTATGGTTCTAGTTTGCATTTCCATGATGATTGCCTTGGGTTTTTTATTTTCAAAGTGTGTGTATACATTGATCATTTGTGTCAGGGTGAATACTACTATTAATTATAAGAATATAGGTCAAGGAGAGTGGGGCTGGGTTCATGCTAAAGAAATGAGGGAATTATTGTTATAAATGAATTTTGGAGACTATGGTGGGTTCTCTGATGAGCTATCTGGATCCACCT
>RCUC01129145.1:0-48274 GCA_003697995.1 Taxidea taxus jeffersonii
GCTTCCTGTTTATTTATTTATTTATTAAAAATTTTTTAAATTTATTAACATGTTATGTATTATTAGCCCCAGGGGTACAGGTCTGTGAATCGCCAGGTTTACACACTTCACAGCACTCACCATAGCACATGCCCTCCCCAATGTCCATAACCCAGCCACCCTTTACCTACACCCCTCACCCCCCAGCAACCCTCAGTTTGTTTTGTGAGATTAAGAGTCTCTTATGGTTTGTCTCCCTCCTGATCACATCTTGTTTCATTTATTCTTTTTCTACCCCCCAAACCCCCCACATTGCATCTCCACTTCCTCATATCAGGGAGATCATATGATAGTTGTCTTTCTCCGATTGACTTATTTCGCTAAGCATAATACACTCTAGTTCCATCCACGTCGTCACAAATGGTAAGATTTCATTTCTTTTGATGGCTGCACAGTATTCCATTGTATATATACATATATATATGTGTATATGTACACATACACACACACATGCATACACACACAATATATATATACATATATATGTATATATATATATATCACATCTTCTTTATCCATTCATCTGTTGATGGACATCTAGGTTCTTTCCATAGTTTGGCTGTTGTGGACATTGCTGCTATAAATATTCGGGTACATGTGTCCCTTCAGATCACTCTATTTGTATCTTTAGGGTAAATGCCCAGTAGTGCAATTGCTGGGTTGTAGGGTAGCTCTATTTTCAACTTTTTGAGGAACCTCCATGCTGTTTTCCAGAGAACCACCAATTTTTTTCCCACCTCTAAAATATTGTCATTTCAATTTTATATAAGTGAAATCATTCAGTATGTTACCTCTGAGGGTTTTTTTCTCATAATTCCCTTGCGATCCATCCAAATCAATAGTTGTTTTTTTTCCTTTTTACGGCTGAGTAATAGTCCATGGTATGTATAGACCACAGCTTAACTGTTCACATTTACATGTCTTCCAGTCTGCGGCTATTATGAACAAAAGCTGCTACAACCATTCATGTCATGTTTTTTGTGTGAATATAAGATTTCATTTCTTTAGGATAAGAGTCCTAGATCGCAATTGCTGGGTCATATGGTAATTGTATATTTAGTTTTTTAAGAAACTACCAAACTATTTTCCAGAATGGTGGTACCACTTTATCTACTCACCAGGAATATATGTGTGATCTGGTGTCTTTCATTCTCAGTAGCATTTGGGAATATTACTATTTTATTTTAGCCATGTTACACAGGCGTGCAGTGATATATCACTGTCGTTTTTAACTTTTTTCTAATGTCTAATGATGCTGAATATCTTTTTTCAGAGGGTTTTATTTATTTGACAGAGAGAGACACAATCAGAGAGGGAACACAAGGAGGGGGAGTGGGAGAAGGAGAAGCAGGCTCCCCACTGAGCAGAGAGCCCCATGCAGGACTCGATCCTAGGACTCTGCGATCATGACCTGAGCTGAAGGCAGATGCTTAACTGGCTCAGACATGCTGAATATCTTTTCGTGTGTTTATTTGCTGCCTGCATATCCTGCATGGTAAAATGCCTGTTCATATATCTTGTCCATTTGTTAATTGTATTGTTTCATTTGTGTGGTTTCTTTTCTAGTTGTTGAGTTTTAAAGGGTTTTTTTTTTAAAGATTTTATTTGTTTATTTGACAGAGGGAAATCACAAGTAGGCAGAGAGGCAGGCAGAGAGACAGGGAAGCAGGCCCCCCGCTGAGCAGAGGTTTCCCCACGTGGGGCTCGATCCCAGGACCCTGAGATCATGAACTGAGCCGAAGGCAGAGGCTATAACCCACTGAGTCACCCAGGCACCCCAAGTTTTAAGAGTTCTATATTCCAGATACTGGTCCTTTGTCAGATACGTGGCTTGCAACTGTGTTCTCCCAGTCCTCTGTAGCATGTTTTTCTTTTCTTTTCTTTTTCTTTCATGTTTTTCTTCTTAATGGGGTCTTTCACAGAGCCAAAGTTTTCAATTTTCTTGGGATCCAATTTATCAACTTTTCCCTTTTATTGATGCTTTTGGTATCATATCTGAGAACTCTACAGTTTGCATTTAAGTCCATGATCTATTTTGAGTTCATTTTTGGATAACGTGTGTGATTTAGGTTGACATTCATATTTTTAGCTATGGGATATCTAATTACTCCAGCACCATTTCTTGAAAAGGCTATCTTTCATCCACTAAATTGTCTTTGTGCTTCAGTTGGATATATTTGTATATTTGTGGGATCTCTATTCTGTTTCATTGGTCTCTGTATCTATTCCTCCCCCAATACTATATTGTTTTTATTACACAGTCTATAAACAAGCCTTAATACAGTGATTCCTCCTACTTTTTTTTTTTTACTGGTTTTAGGTTTTCTAAATCTTGTGACTTTCCATATAAATTTTAGAATAAGCTTATCTATGTCACCAAAAATCCCTCCTAGGTTCTGATAGGAATTACCTTAAATCTACAGATAATGTGGGGAGAATGAACATTGTTACTATGTTGTCTCCTAATCTACAAATGTGGTATGTCTCCCCATTTATTTAGACTCTGACTTCTTTTTATCAGTGTCTTGTAATTTTCAGCATACAAATCTGTTTTGTTAGGTTTATGCCTAAGTACTTCATTTTTTCTTTGAGCAACTATAAATAGTATTATTTTCTGAATTTTTGTTTCAAGATGTTCATCGTTCAATCCTCCTATTTTAAAATCCTCTGAATCCCTTTGTTTGGGAGATGCATTTTGTATTTATTTATTTATTTATTTATTTTTAAAGATTTTATTTATTTATTTGACAGAGAGATCACAAGTAGGCGGAGAGGCAGGCAGAGAGAGAGGAGGAAGCAGGCTCCCCGCTGAGCAGAGAGCCCGATGTGGGGCTCAATCCCAGGACCCTGAGATCATGACCTGAGCAGAAGGCAGAGGCTTTAACCCACTGAGCCACCCAGGCACCCCTGCATTTTGTATTTAAGAGTCAGATTTTGTTTTGTGGTCCAATCTGAAACACGTAGTTCTTTTATTAATTAAACATTAAGTGTTCACATTCATTAATGAGTTATATTAGGTTTTTGAGCATATCATTTTCAGATGCTATAGACTTTTAATTTTCTTCAAAATGTGGTCTGTCTTCTACTTTGTGTTTATATTTCTTCTGATAGGGCGCCTGGGTGGCTAAGTGGGTTAAGCTGCTGCCTTCGGCTCGGGTCATGATCTCAGGGTCCTGGGATCGAGGCCCACATCGGGCTCTCTGCTCAGCAGGGAGCCTGCTTCCTCCTCTCTCTCTGATAAGTTGGAAAGTTTTCATTTTTTCTATTGAATACAATTATACTGATAACGTTATATAAACCTTTAATTCTGGGGTGCCTGGGTGGCTCAGTGGGTTAAGCCTCTGCCTTTGGCTCAGGTCATGATCTCAGGGTCCTGGGATTGAGTCCCACATCTGGCTTTCTGCTCAGCGGGGAGCCTGCTTCTCCCTGCCCCCTGCCTGCCTCTCGGCCTGCTTGTGAGCTCTGTCAAATAAATAAATAAATAATCTTAAAAAAAACCTTTAATTCTCATTTCCTGTAGATGGGTCTAAACACCTATTAGGAGAATGATTAAATCAGTAGTAGTATTTTCCTTCTCTTCCACCATCTGATTTTATTTTACATTTTGTCATAGTCACACTTCGTACTTGCTAGAAAAGTATATAGCTGCCTGGAATAGCAAACTCAATTAACACTGTCTTTAAAAGTGAAGCTTTATTTTTCTCACAGAACAAGAATTCTAGAAGGAAGTCATTCTCGGCATTGTTTCACCTGCTCAACAAGGTCACTAAAGACTTGAGCTTTTTTCTGCATTTTTGCTATGCCGTCTTCAGATGTTGGCTCTTGACTTCATGCTTGTTGCTTTGTGTTTCTAAGATGACTGCTGCAGCTCTAGCTGTTACAACAGCATTTAAGGAGAAATGAAAGAGTTGGGAGCAGCATCCCAAGTGTCTGTACAACAATACATAATCTCTGTAAGCCCGCAGCATACCTGTCTGGTGTCTCGTAGGCCGCTAATATGTAACATGATCATCACTAGCTATGAAAGAGGCCGCAATGTGACTAATTAGGTGGTATATTACTCTTTAAATAGGTTTTCTGTTCTTACAGGAAAGTTCTAGATTTCTTCACAGAGATCTTCCACGTTTCCGTTTATTCTTGTCTTTTCTTCTCTAATGTTATAAACTTTGTTACCTTTTCTACTGGATATAGTGCTAATTTTTTTAAAATTTTTAAAATATTTTATTTATTTATTAGTTCAAGATAGCGAGCACAAGCAGACAGAGAGGCAGGCAGAGGCAGAGGGAGAAGCAGGCTCCCTGCTGAGCAAGGAGCCCGATGTGGGACTCATCCCAGGACGCTGGGATCATGACCTGAGCCGAAGGCAGCCGCTTAACTAACTGAGCCACCCAGGCGTCCCTATAGTGCTAATTTTTAAATTAGCTGTTAATTTTTGAGTGTTGATTATACTGCTTTTTTGTTCATCCATAAAACTAGAATCTTACTCATTCTGAGAGTAAGTTAGCATGGTGAGGTAGGAGGGGGATGGAACCTCTGACACTCTGGAACGACGCATGAATATGGCCTCTACGTAAGACCCTACGGCAAAGGCAAGCCCTTGGATCTAGCTTAGCCTCCCACGAAGGCCTGGGGGTCTTGACAAGAGAAGCGGTGGAACAGATACCTCCCCTAAGAGGGGAAGAGCTCTAGCAATTGCCCACCATAGAAGGACAAGAAGGAAAGGCATCACAATTTAATATATTGTATCTTTTCATCTACTCTTAGAAGGGGAATTTATAGGACAGCTTTTCAAAACACTGCAAAGAGCAATTGTAACTGAAGGAATGAAATAAACCCTTCTTCTAATACGAGGGGACAGGGGACTTAAACACAGTGCTTTCAAATAATTAGCTGAGCCCTTGAGTCTCCATCATGAGACCCAGAGGTGATATTGGGTATAAGGATTGAAGATCGGTGAAATTTCTGTGTAAGAAAATGGGGGAGGGGGGAGCAATGGATATTGCTCCAAAAAAGAGTAGGGCCGCAAAAAGTGAAAGGAGACAAAGGAAAGAAAGGAAGGAAAGCCAAGGATTTATGACAAAAAGCTACAGTCCAGGGAGCAAAAATGGCTGAGTAAATTTTGTTTTTGCTTTTTACATAAATTTGAAAGAACAAGTTTACTGAAACAGAATTTAAAGTTGTTGTGTTGCTGTAATGTTATTCTGTTTCCAGAATCTTTAAGAAAGTCAGCCTCACTCTAAAGCCTTGGTTCAGTGATTCTTCTCCTAGATGAAATCCTGTGTTATCATTTTTCTTTTTCAAGACTGAGCTCATTCATGTTTTACCAATTCAAGTAGCTTTCCATTAAGCCCCTAGACTGAATTGGGCTGTCTCTTTCGTGTACTACTAGAATTCCTGAAACCTCTTTTTCACCTTTTACTCTTATTGTCTCTATCCCCCTCTATGCAGTGAACTCCCTGTTAATGTTCAATAAACCTTCCACAATTTTTTGATGGATGGATGATGCATGGGAAGATGAGTAAATATAAGAAAATGGAGGATACAGTTTTCCAGAGCAGCCAAACTTCGGATACTTTTATTGTTTGAGACAAAATTGTGATGGAGGTGAAATTTGTCTTTATCAATCTCCCACATTTCTTCTTACTTTTTCAGTATGCCTGCCCTCCCAGGTAGTCAGCCCCTTCATCCTCACGGAAAGATCTCAAAATTTTCCCTCCCGTTAGACCTTCACTTTGCAAAGTTTCTTTTTCTTCTTCTCTCACTTATCAAAGCATCTGCTTAGGTGTATTTGGTTATGTAATTATCTGACTGATGCAGGTAATACAATTTGAAGTATGACCAAAATCTTAACTATCCCATTAGAGAATTTGTACTTTAAGGCAGACATCTGTTAATTCATATTTGCTGGTAGGAGTATCTTTTAAAGCTTCCTGCCCTGTCCATCTTCTTCTCTCTTCTGGTTCCTTATCTAACATTCCCGAAAGTCAAATATGTGGAATGGAGATGATATCATTTATTGAAGTCACTTTTAAAGGTGACAAAATTAAGGGTCAGAAAATTTGATTAACAAGCTAGAGGCACAGGCAGCCAGCAAGAGAAAAATAGTGAACTTTTAGGGAGTTAAGAGTGGGTTCTCATGGTGAACTATTAATATTTCCAATAAAAAAAACTAGCTTCCGGTTTCAAAGGCCACAGTCCCTTCTGCGAAACTGTTTAAGGCCTCAGTGAAATTCCTTCAGTCTATATGGTACTTCTCTGTCAGAGAGTCTGGGTTCTTTTGCCTTTATTTTTTCCCCTTCCTTTCTACTTCTTCTAAACAATTGAAAACAGTGAGATTCACCTGTATTCTTAAATGAGATGTCTAAATAAAAAATGTGAGTTGCCAAAATTAGCCTTGGAGGTAGATAACTGAATTTAGTTCCTCTGACTACACAGAGTTACCTGCTAAAATAATCCAGGGTTGTCTGAGCCAACAGGAATAACTTCTCCACTGCTTATGATTTGTGGCCATAGATAGCACTACAGGAAATCTCAGAGCCTGCTTGGTCAATGAAGAATGTTGGGCCCAAGAAAGTTAAATGTTTGCCAAAAGTCAGCCTAATGAGTTAGGGAACTAAGGACAAAAAAGAGTTTGAATTTCCAAGTTATAAGCTCTTTCAAACCTGTTGAGAGGTTTCATGGTGGGGTCATGGAAATTGGGAAAGGCTTGTTGGCCTGGTCATGTCATCTCTTGCCAGCCTCTCCCAGTCACAGCACACAACACTAACATGGAAACTTCCTTTAATAAGCTTTGCATTGCTTTCCTTATGATCCTTAAATTATTGGTGGCTTTGCCCTAAACCAGCCAAAGGATTTGTATGGTTCACCCCTAGTATCGACTTGCTCAGTGAAGGAGGTGTAATCCAGGGGAGGGGGGGTTCACAGAGGGTTCTACTGTTACCTCAGAATTACTTCTGATACTCCTACCACACTTCTCACAGATCCAACAAATATATCATTAAACCTAAAGGGAAACCTTTCTGCCAGGCGTTTTTTTGTTTTTAATATCTCTGCTCTCACCACCTTATATCTAAGATTAATTTTTTGTCTTATCCTCATTTTTCTCAGCTGACTCTCTGTCCTCACAATCCTTGACTTGGGTCATTCTGTTTTCATTACCCTCAAGGCTACTGCTTAGCATATCACCAGTCACACTCCCAATTATCTCCACCTCAGGCCTTGGCTCTACTGCGTCAATTGATTCTATCTCAGTAGTGAACCCTGTCAACGCATCTCTTATTACTGATTCGTTTCCTATCTCTGGCTCTGTCTGGGTCCTTGACTCAGCCTGAACCTCTGATTCAGTCTGATTTCCTAGCACTTTTTGGGCTACTGTCTTTGTCTGTGTCACTGGCTCTCTCTGGGTCCCTACCTCTGTTTGAGTCCCCGTTCTATGGACCTTTGATTGTACCACTGAACCTGACTGTCTTTCTAGTACCTGATTCATCTGTGTAGAAGCACCTACATTTGTTTCAGTTAGCCCCAGCTGTACTGTGGCTACACTTCCTATCCTTGTTCTTGAAATAGGGATCACAAGGAGATTTTGATCTGGAGGGGTAACTCGAGAACTTATGTAATTGAGTCCAGAGAGGAACCCTAGAGAAAAAGAAAAGTCAGGGTCAGCGCTGTGGATTAGTAATAGATAAAATCTTAAGTCATGAAACATCCCTGATACACTGGCTTAATTATAACAGAATTTGATTTACAATACATTTCTGAATATTCTTTTCATTATCTTTAGGGACCTAGGATTCAAAGCATTGATCCCAGCTTTTCGGTAGTACAATGTTTCCCAAGAGTATAAAAGCCAATTCATTGGGGCACAGGAAGAAAACAGTAGTTTCTTCTTGTATTTTTAGCAAATTTTGTTTTCAGTTCTAAAATTAGTGTAAAATTATAAAAATTTTGAAAAATTTTATTTTACATAATTTAAATTCAAAAAACTTTAAATTTTATTTTTAAATTTAAAATTGTATTTTATAATGTAATGAATATATTAATGATATAATACATGTACATATTTTATAAATAACCATGTGTCTTTTGGAATGCTTGCTGAGAAGTGTTTTACTAATAGGGTGTGTGATGCAATGGTTTGGAGACCACTGTTAATTAATGAATAAAAATAAGTATATGGCTTAGAAGGATGAAAGGAGAAGTGTTATAAAGGCAAAACTCCTATGTTACCATTCTGCTTTATATTGGTAGATGACAGAGGAACATATGTCATATGTTAAGCTTTAATTTGAAGACTCATAAAGGTGGAGAGGTTATTTGATATGATAAAAGGAGAGGAGGATTTTAGAACCATCTTCTGGAAGGATGGAAGAACTATGAATAACTCTATTAATGGCTATGCCTTCTTTCTCTGCTTCCTGAATCTTGCTCCTATCTGTGTAGGGACAGGTATCATTACAGAAAAAAAATGTTTTAGATAAATTAGAAGGACTTGCTCTTAAGAGTTGTTCATTGACATGGAAATAACTCTTTTAGAGCCCTTCCAAATTATGAGATTCTAATGTGTCAAACCAAAAAAAAGCGAAAGAGAGAGAGAGATGGGACCAACCATGTAGAAATGTCTTTTCGGTGCCTTCACTGTTTACAGGAGCATTAACTCACCAGCTATCATGTAGAAGATACTGCTCCACCAATTGAGGCGGTAGACTAATAGGAAATGGGGCTTCAAGACGTTCCTACTGTACAATTTCACTTGCATCAGGAACAAAATGAGGCAGAGGAGTAGGCAGGTGCCTGGGATCAGAATGAAAGCTATCACTACCCATCATAACTCTCCTGCCATCCCACCCATTCCACCCTCTTCCCTCTCTTTGTACTTCCTTGTCACCCAAACCATCTCAGTTTTGTGTTGGAGGCCTATTACCCATGGCAGTGGTCATGGGAAGACCCAATTGGCAATTAACCAAGATGGGAGAGCAAAGGCTTCTGCTTCGACTATAATAAGGTTGTCAAGGTGGAGCCTGTAGACAAGACCAATAGAACAGGTAGCTAGCTATCTGCATAGTAATTTTCTGGGTGCCAGAAGGGCCTCCAGCCTCCCCCTCTACTAGTCCATCAGATAACAACTCCTAGAGATATTTCCATTGGGTTAAATATAATCTCTTCAGGGTCCCCTCCTAAAGAGGTAATAGCCCCATGGGGAATAAATCTTATCGAAAGCTTTCTTCCCTTTGGGAAGAGACACTGTCCTATGATAGCAGTGTTCATGTGAGGGAGGGAATGACTTTGTAAAATAAGGGGAAATGGCACAGAATGGGAAGAAATACAAGGACTCCAGGGACAATCTATTCCAACATCACCATGTACCTGAGATAAAAGAGAAGATGGATATGCCCAGATCTATGTAGGTTTTGTCTCCTGGCCCTTTGATGAGAGAGATGCTGAGCCATATAATAATAATGAGGATGATGAGGGCAGAGATGAGGAAGAAGGCCCTGGAGAATTGGAGGTAGTCTGCCAGAAAAAGTGGAAAAGGAGAGGTTTGGCTGGAGCAGAGGTGACTTGCCCTTAAATAAGGGTAGACAGGTTCTAGGAAAGGGACTGAAGGACAGAGGAGGACAGAATTAGGGCGTGTCTTACATGTAATATAGTCAGAGTAAGGAGCCACCCAAGTGGGTGGCTTCATAGACACCCATAAGGACCCTCTTTCCATCTCCTCATTGACATGTGGAATTCCTTTAACAAGGAAAGAGATGTATTCCACAATGAGTGACAAGTTGAAATTATAACTATACCCTTGAGAGGCATATTATGAGGTAACTTTCATATTAAGGTACAAATGACTAATATTTTTTTTCCTAGGAAGTTGTGAGTGCAAAGGTAACAAAAAGCACAAGGTCGCTAGGCATTAGCTTCCAATAATTAAGGAGTTGTGGTTTTTAAGTCATTGGGGAAGTCTAGTCCAAACAAACCTGGGTAAATTTACCCTGTTTGGAGGAGTTGTCCTTACATGCTTGTGAATGAGGGGAAAAAAGAAGGAGCAGGGTTGTGGGAAGGAGAAAGGGAGAGAGGGGAGCTGTGGCGGATCTGAGCAAATCTACCAAAGGAGGGGGCTCTCGGATTTGGAAGGCACTCACAGGGTGCCTTTGGCACATGGCTCCAGCAGAGATCATGGTGACACACTGTCCAGAGCCCTGCAAAGAGCGTCTTCTTGTCTTTCAATACCATGAACTTCACCCAATGTAAAGAGGACAAGGACAGCAGCAGGGCAAAGATGAAGCCCAAGAGGCCAGCACAGAACATGCGAATGTAGCTTTGGGTCTTCTCCAGAAGCTGTCGCTGGTATGGTGACAGAGAAGAGAAGCGGTGCATGCGGTAGGGGAGAATTGGCTGTGATGGGGAAGGGAGGAGGACATCATGAAAGGAATGTCATCTCAAGCATCGCCATCTCTACTCACAGAAAAGGCAAGCCATACATCCTCTACTGGGCAGGAACTCCTCCCCACCCCCTTCAGGGTCTTTTCCTCCTCTGGTTCCAGAGCCTCCCACAACTTTTAACATATATTCCTTTTTAACCGGTCACCAAGTTAAAAAAAAAAAAGATGGAATGACCTTTGTCTCTTCTCCTTGACATTTCCCCTATACCATACACAAACTGCTTCATACAAAAGGACCCCACCACTACCTAGCCTACAAAAGGCTTCCTCACCCTGTATGTTGGGTAACCCAGGATGCTGGAACTGTAAATACTGTGGAAGGCCATGGTATGTCCTTTCCTTCTTTCCATCCTAGTCTCTGGCTCACTGCTCTTCTCAACTGTCATAGAACCTAAACCACTCTGGACCTAACACACTTCCCTGCCCCTCCCCCACCCCAGGAAACAGAACTAACAGGAAGTGTACAGTGTCTTTGTCTCATTTGCCAGATCTGGTTCAATCCCTTTATCCCATCCAGGTGTCTCTTGAGCTCCAGACACCTATAGCAAACTGTGCGCAAACCCAGGTTTCTCACAGACACACCACACCCAAGAGGTCATTGAGAAATGCAGGCATCTTTACTCTTCATCCTACACTCCCTTTTTGCGCCCTTTATTTATTTCCTGCCAGTCACTCAATCACAACATGTCCTGCATCTCCTGACAACTTCAACTCTTTAATGTTCTAAAGCCCACCTTTTATTTATTTCCTCTTCCTTAGAACATCTTGTCTATAACAACTTTTTACCTGGTACCTCTGCTACAAGGCTTCAGTTTATCCTTGACAAAGTTGTCTCTAAAATTCAACTCTGATGTGTCTCTCCTGTGCTTAGAATGCTCTGATTGCACCCCACTGTTATGAGGTAAGGTCCTAACTTGTTAGCATGAATTAGTTAAACCCAGCAAGATCAGGTTTCTGTTTGCTATCCAGCTTCATTCAGTCATTCAGTACCTCCTCTGTGCCAGGTGTGATGTTAGGTACTGAGGGTGTATTGATGTGTTGGGTATCTTTCATATTGTCCCTTTGGATCTACTCCCCATCTTTGTTCAGAGGCTGACTGATATGATGGACTATATCAATGGGTTTCCTTGCCATTCAGTTTCTGATTAGGTTTAACCAATGGCAGTCATGGGCAGAAAATCAGAGGTCCAGAGATCTGTGTGTTTATTTACTGGATCTGTCCTTACCAGATTACTGAGGGTTGTCTGTGTTCTCTTACCTAAAATAGAGTTCCTTGCAGGCAGGCTTCTTCATAGAACCACCTTTTTCCATTCTGCTCCTTTCACTTATGTGATCAGGCTTAAGAGTAGTAATAACTTTTCACTGATGGTTTCCCCAAATCCTTTTCAGTTTAAAGAAGACTTTATAAATAGTCCCTTATCTCCCCCAGATTAACTTGTTTGAGCAAGCCATCTGTTTCCTGCTGAACATGGTCCTTATTTTCATGAAATAGAAAGCCTAGTGACACTTAGGCTCATTCTCTCCCTCCATGTTCTCTTGTATTCCAAACAACTTTATTTTTCATGCAGTTGCTTAAACCTACCTTAGTCTTTCTTTTGCACATGGTGCAAATGGTATCTACCTTGCATATGGTATCTATCACACTTCCCAGTTTATCTTTGTCTGAGTTAACATTAGTCAAGATTCATTTTAATTTAACACTTTTGGGGAAGCCTTCTCTGAATTCAACCCTCAATCTCAGACTTTGTACTCCTGCAGTACCTTGTGCTTACTTCTTTCATAACCTTTATCCGTAGTATTGTAATTTGTCTGTGAACTTCAGCAGTGAGGACTTATCCTATTCAGCTGTGTAATACTCGATATCTAGCACAGTGCTTAGAACATAATAATGATTCAGGAAATACTTATTGATTGAAAATAAGACAGGTAATATAAGAAAGAGTGGGATGCCTTGGTGGCTAAGTGGGTTAAAGCCTCTGCCTTCAGCTCAGGTGATGATCCCAGGGTCCTGGGATTGAGCCCTTCATTGGGCTCTCTGCTCAGCAGGGAGCCTGTTTCCTCCTCTCTCTCTGCCTGTCTCTCTGCCTACTTGTGATCTCTATCTATCAAATAAATAAATAAAATCTTTTCAAAAAAAGAAAGAGTGGACTTTTAATTTCTAGTCTGGCATGCAAGGAGCTTGGAGGTGGTCAGTCCATTATAAAATAAGTAGAAAGCTAAACAAACTGAAAAATCAACAACTCTTTTTAGGTTCATCAGAGAAATGAGATCACAAGGCAAACAGTGGCTCCCAAAATTGGAGAGATGGAAAGATAAATACAGAGAATCACAACTACTAGAGCACAAATCCACAAATCCCTGCAGGAACCAGTACAAGCATAGGTAAATTTGAGTTGTAATTGATGAATTGTTGCAGGTTCAGTGTGGACAAGTCTAAGAGATTAAAAACTCTGGGGATATCTAATCTTAGGAAGTTCGTACACTTTAGTCAATTCTACCTCCAGCAGGTCGACCAGGTTTTCACAGTGAATATCAGAGAAAAGTCCCCTTACACTTCTGGTAGGAGGAGAAAAGGAACCATTTTGAAACATACCAATGAATTCTGTTCTTAAGGCCTTCCCTGAAGGAAATTATCTTACCAACACCTAAAGTATTAGAGTTTTATCAGAGCTTAACCAATCTGGGGGAAAAAATACTCAATTCCAGCCTGTTCTAACCTTTCATGTGGGGCAAGGGAAATACCCAACCCCAGCCCACTCTGCCATCCTGTCCCTCCTAAGGAGGGGGAACTGAAAAGCACTTGTGAATTTCACAGAAGCTTTCCCACAAAGATCAGCAACAAGGAAAGGATGTCCCCTCTCACCACTCATTTTCAATATCATACTGGAATGCAACAAGAAAAGAAAAGAAAAGAAAATGTATAAATAGTGGGAAGGAAGAAATAAACTGTTTACAAATGACATGACTGTATAGAAAGTCCAAGTGAGTTAACAACAACAAAAATTCTGGAAACAATAAGTGATTATAGCAAAGTTGCAGGATATAAAGTTAATATAAGTCAATCATTTTATGGGTGCCTGGCTGGCTCAGTTGGTAGAGCTTGTGACTCTTGTTCTTGGGGTTGTGAGTTAGAGCCCCACATTGAGTGTAGAGATTAGTTTTAAAAAAGTCAATCATTTTCCCATATACTAGTAATGAGCAAGTAAAATTTGAAATTAAAAACATAATATCATTTTCCCACAATGAAACACATGGGTTTAAATCTAACAAAATATGTACAAGATCTATATAAGTAAAAATACAAAACTCTGATGAAAGAAAACAAAGAATTAAATGACTGACAAGGAGTTTATTGATCTTATCAATTCTTTCAAAGAAGCAGCTCCTAATTTTGTTGGTCTGTTCTACTATTTTGGGGGTTTCTATTTTATTGATTTCTGCTCTAATCTTTATTATTTCTCTTCTCCTGCTGGGGTAGGCTTTATTTGCTGTTCTTTTTCCAGCTCCTTTAGGTGTAAAGTTAGCTTGTGTATTTGAGACTTTTCTTGTTTCTTGAGAAAGGCCTGTATAGCTACTACTTCCCTCTTAGGCCTGCCTTTGCTGTATCCCAAATCTTAACTATTGTATTTTCATTTTCATTTGCTTCCATGAATTTATTAATTCTTCTTTAATTTTCTGGTTGACCAATTCACTCTTTAATAGGATGCTCTTTAACCTTCAAGTATTTGAGTTCTTTCCAAATTTCCTCTTGTGATTGAGTCCCAGTTTCAAGCATTGTGGTTTTTTTTTTAACTTTTTTAAAAATTAATTTATTTATTTATTTGACAGACAAAGATCACAAGTAGGCAGAGAAGCAGGCAGAGAGAGAGGAGGAAGCAGGCTCCCTGCTGAGCAGAGAGCCTGATGCGGGGCTCGATCCCAGGACCCTGAGATCATGACCCGAGCCGAAGGCAGAGGCTTTAACCCACTGAGCCACCCAGGTGCCCCTCAAGCATTGTGGTTTTGAAATATGCGGGGAATAATCCCAATCTTCTGTACTAGTTGAGACCTGATTTGTGACCCAGGATGTGATCTATTCTGGAGAATGTCCCATGTGCCCTCAAGAGTAATGTGTTTTCTGTTGCTGTAGGATGGAATGCTCTGAATATATCTGTGAAGTCCATCTAGTCTAGTGTGTCATTCAAAGTCTTTGTTTCTTTACTGATCTTCTGCTTAATTGATAAACCTCTAGCCAGACTTATCAAAAAGAAAAGAGAAAGGACCCAAATACATAAAATTACAAATGAAAGAAGAGAGATCACAAGCAATAAGGAAGAAATATGAACTATAAGAACATATTATGAGCAACTATATGCCAACAAATTAGGCAATCTGGAAGAAATGGATGAATTTCCAGAAACTTATAAACCACTAAAACTGAAACAGGAAGAAATAAAAAACCTGAACAGTCCCATAGCCAGTGAGGAAATTGAAGCACTAATCAAAAAACTCCCAACAAACAACAGTCTAGAGCCAGATTGCTTCCCAGGGGATTTCTACCTAACATTTAAAGAAGAATTAATACCTATTCTTCTAAAGCTGTTTAAAAAAATATAAATGGAAGGAAAACTTCCAAACTCATTTCATGAGGCTAGAATTACCTTGATCCCAAAACCAAAGACCTCACCAAAAAGGAGAATTACATACCAATAACTCTGATGAACATGATGGAAAAATACTAGCCAATAGGATCCAAAAGTACATTAAAAGGATTATTCACCATGACCAAGTGGGATTTATTCCTGAGCTGCAAGGTTGGTTCAACATCTGCAAATGAATCAATCTGATACATTACATTAATAAAAGAAAGGACAAGAACCATATGATCCTCTCAACTGATGCAGAAAAAGCATTTGACAAAATGCATCATCCTCTCTTGATTAAAACTCTCCGGTGTAGGGATAGAGGGAACATAGCTCAATATCATAAAAGCCATCTATGAAAAGCCCACAGTGAATATCATTCTCAATGTGGAAAAACTGAGAGCTTTTCTCCTAAGGTCAGGAACATGACAGGGATGCCCATTCTCACCAGTGTTGTTAACATAGTACTAGAAGTCCTAGCCTCAGCAATCAGACAACAAAAAGAAACAAAAGGCAGCCAAATTGGCAAAGAAGTCAAACTTTCTGTCTTTGCAGATGACATGATGCTTTTTGTGGAAAACCCAAAAGACTCCATCCCAAAATTGCTAGACCTCATTCAGGAATTCAGTCAAGTGGCAGAATATAAAATCAATGTGTAGAAATGAGTTGCATTTCTATACACTAACAGTGAAACAGAAAAAAATTTACAATTGCACCAAAACCCCTAAGATACCTAGGGATAAACCTAAACAAAGAGGTAAAGGATCTGTACTCTGAAAATTATAGAACACCTATGAAAGAAATTAAGGAACACACAAAGACATGGAAAAATGTTCCATACTCATGGATTGGAAGAACAAATACTGTTAAAATGTCTATGCTGCCCAGAGCAATCTACAATGTCAATGCAATCCCTATCAAAATACCATAAACATTTTTTCACAGAACTATAATAAATAATTCTAAAATTTATATGGAACCAGAAAAGACCCTAAGTAGCCAGAGGAATGTTGAAAAAGAAAACTGAAACTGGAGGAATCACAATGCTGGACTTCAAGCTCTATTACAAAGCTATAATCATCAAGACAGTATGGTACCAGCACAAAAACCAGACGCATTGATCAATGGAACAGAATAGAGAACACAGAAATGGACCCTCAACTCTATGGTCAACTAATCTTTGACAAAGCAGTCAAGAATAACGGAAAAAGTTCTCTTCAACAAATGGCACTGGGAAAATTGGACAGCCACATGCAGGAGAATGAAACTGGACCATTTTCTTATACCACTCACAAAGATAAACTCAAAATGGATGAAAGACCTTAATGTGAAACAGGAGTCCAAGAAAATCCTAGAGAAGAGAGGCAGCAACCTCTTTGACCTCAGCCACAGCAACTTCTTGCTAGACACATCTCCAAAGGCATGGGAAACAAAAGCAAAAATGAACGAGTGGGACTTCACCAAAATAAAAACCTTTGCACAGCAAAGGAAACAAGTCAACAAAACCAAAAGACAACCAACAGAATGGGAGAAGACATCTGCAAACGTCTTATCAGATAAAGGGCTAGTATCCAAGATCTGTAAATAACTTACCAAACTCAACACCTCAAAGCCAGTCGAGAAATGGGAAGAAGATATGAACAGACATTTCTCCAAAGAAAACATCCAAATGGCCAAGAGAGACATGAAAAAAAAGCTCTACTTCACTCGGCATCAGGGAAATACAAATCAAAACCACAATGAGATACCAGCTCACACTGGTAAGAATGGCTAAAATTAGCAAGTGAGGAAACAACAAATGTGGGCAAGGATATGGAGAAAGGGGAACCCTTCTACACTGTTGGTAGAAATGCAAGTTGGTGTAGCCACTCTGGAAAACAGTATGGAGGTTCCTCAAGAAGTTAAAAATATAGCTACCCTATGACCCAGCAATTGCATGACTAGGTATTTACCCAAAGGACACAAATGTGATCCAAAGGGGCACCTGCACCCCAATGTTTATAGCAGCAATGTCTACAATAGCCAAACTATAGAAAGAGCCCAGATGTCCATCAATAGATGAATGGATAAAGAAGATGCAGCATATATACATATATATATATGTACATATATATATGTATATATATGACTATTACTCAGCCATCAAAAAAGATGAAATCTTACCATTTCCATTGACATGGGTGGAACTGGAGGGTATTATGCTAAGAGAAATAAGTCAATCAGAGAAAGACAATTATCATATGGTTTCACTCATATGTGGAATTTAAGAAACAAAATGGAGGACCATAGGGGAAGGGAGAGAAAAAGAAAATAAGACAAAATTAGAAAGGGGACAAACCATAAGAGACTCTTAACTATAGGGGGAAAACTGAGGGTTTCAAGTGGTGAGGAAGGGAGATGGGGTAACTGGGTTATGGGCATTAAGAAAGCCATGTAATTTAATGAGCATTGGGTGTTATAAGCAATGGATGAATAACTGAATTCTATGTTAAAACTAATGATACACTTTTGTTAACCAATTGAATTTAAATAAAATAAGATAGATAAATAAGTAAATAAATAAACAAATAAATGGTAAGATATTCCATGTTCATGGGTAGCAAGACTCAATACTGTCAAAATGTCAGTTCTTCCCAACTTGATCTATAGATTCAACACAATTCCAATTAAAATACCAGCAAGTTGGGGTCCCTAGGCTGCTCAATTGGTTAAGCATCTGACTTAAGCTCAGGTCATGATCTTAGTGTCGGGGAGCAAGCTTTGCATCAGGCTCCCCATTGAGCAGGGAGTCTGCTTGTCTTTCTGTCCCTCCCCCAACACTCATGCTCTCCCTCTCTCTTTCAAATTAATTAATTAATTAAATAAATCTTTTTAAAAATCCCAACAAGTTATTTTGTGGATACCAACAAACTGATCTTAATGTTTATATAAAGAGGTAAAAACCTTGGGATAGCCAGCACAATATTGGAAAGAGAAGAACAAAGTTAGAAGACTGACACTACCCAACTTTAAGACTTACTATGTAGATATAGTAATCAAGACAGTTGGCACTGGTGAAAGAAAAGAGAAAGAGATTAACAGAACAGAACAGAGAGCCCAGAAATAGAGCCACATAAATAGAGTCTTCTGGTCTTTGATATAGGACAAAGGCAATACAATGGCAAAAAGATAGTTGTTTCAACAAATGATGTTGGAACAACTGGACATCCACACCCAAAAAAAGTGAATCTAGACATAAACCTTTCACCATTCCCAAAAATTAACTCAAAATGGGTCATATAGACCTAAGTGCAGAACACAAAACTATAAAACTCATAGAAGAAAACATAGGAGAAAATATGTGCCACTGAAGTATGACAATGACTTTTCAATACAACACCAAAAACACAATCCATGAAAGAAATAATTCATAAACTAGACTTCAATACAATGTAAAGCTTCTGTTCTGCAAAGACATGGTAAAAAAAAATGTGAAGACAACCACAGACTGGGAGGAAATATCTGTAAATGACACATCTGATAAAGGACTGTTATCCAAAATTTACAAAGAAGTCTTACCACAAGGAGCGTGTGGTGTCTCAGCTGGTTGAACAGCCAGTTCTTGGTTTCTGCTCAGGTCATGATCGCCAGTCTAATACACACACACACACACACACACACACACACACACACACACATATTTAACCTTATCTATTGTATACATGTAGGTTTTTTTTTCATTAAATTTTTGGGATACAGTTTATTCTAAAAGATCAAAATATACTCTAAATATAGCAAGGCTTTGTTCTAGTCTCCAGCTTGATCACATTCTTTCCTCTTTCTTTTTTTAACCAACTTTTCTTTTTTCAACCAACTTACCATTCTTTTTTAAGAATCTTTTAATTTTCATCTTTACAGTCATATTCCATCCCTCCATTGTGTTTACTCTTATTTCTGTATGTATACAAGTTTTTCTTTCTTTAAAATTTTGGGAGACACTTTCTTCTAACAGACCAAAATATAACCAAAATCAAGTGTGTAATCAATTTTAGACCCAAAGGCACCTCCAGATTTAAAGTGAGGGGGTGGAAAACAATTTACCATGCTAATGGACATCAAAAGAAAGCTGGGGTGGCAATCCTTATATCAGATCAATTAGATTTTAAGCCAAAGACTATAATAAGAGATGAGGAAGGACACTATATCATACTCAAAGGGTCTGTCCAACAAGAAGATCTAACAATTTTAAATATCTATGCCCCTAACATGGGAGCAGCCAGCTATATAGACAAATTAATAAAAAATTTCAAGAAACATATCGACAATAATACAATAATAGTAGGGGACTTTAATACTCCCCTCACTGAAATGGACAGATAATTCAAGCAAAAGATCAACGAGGAAATAAAGGCCTTAAATGACACACTGGACCAGATGGATATCACAGATGTATTTAGAACATTCTATCCCAAAGCAACAGAATACACATTCTTCTCTAGTGCACATGGAACATTATCCAGAATATATCACATCCTGGGTCACAAATCAGGTCTCAACTGGTATCAAAAGACTGGGATCATTCCCTGCATATTTTCAGACCACAATGCTCTGAAGCTAGAACTCAATCACAAGAGGAAAGTTGCAAAGAACCCAAATACATGGAGGCTAAAGAACATCCTACTAAAGAATGAATGGGTCAACCAGGAAATTAAAGAAGAATTGAAGAATTCATGGAAACAAATGATAATGAAAACACAATGGTTCAAAATCTGTGGGACACAGCAAAGGCAGTCCTGAGAGGAAAATATATAGCGATACAAGCTTTTCTCAAGAAACAAAAAAGGTCTTACACAACCTAACCCTACACCTAAAGGAGCTAGAGAAAGAACAGCAAAGAAAGCCTAAACCCAGCAGGAGGAGAGAAAAAATAAAGATCAGAGCAGAAATTAATGAAATAGAAACCAAAAGAACAGTAGAACAGATCCACAAAATTAGGATCTGGTTCTTTGAAAGAATTAATAAGATTGATAAATCTCTGGCTAGACCTATCAAAAAGAAAAGAGAAAGGACCCAAATAAATAAAATCATGATTGAAAGAGGAGAGATCACAACCAACACCAAAGAAATACAAACAATTATAAGAACATATTATGAGCAACTATATGCCAGCAACTTTGACAACCTGGAAGAAATGGATGCATTCCTAGAGACGTATAAACTACCAAAACTGAACCAGGAAGAAATAGAAAACCTGAACGGACCAATAACCAGTAAGGAGATCGAAGCAGTCATCAAAAATCTCCCAACAAACAAGAGCCCAGGGCCAGAGAGCTTCCCAGGGGGATTCTACCAAACATTTAAAGGAGAATTAATACCTATTCTCCTGAACCTGTTCCAAAACATAGAAATGGAAGAAAAACTTCCAAACTCATTTTATGAGGCCAACATTACCTTGATCCCCAAACCAGACAAAGACCCCATCAAAAAAGAGAATTACAGACCAATATCCTTGATGAACACAGACACAAAAATTCTCACCAAAATACTAGCCAATTGGATCCAACAGTACATTAAAAGGATTATTCACCACGACCAAGTGGGATTTATTCCAGGGCTGCAAGCTTGGTTCAACATCTGCAAATCAATCAATGTGGTACAATACATTAATAAAAGAAAGAACAAGAACCATATGATACTCTCAATAGATGCAGAGAAAGCATTTGACAAAGTACAGCATCCATTCTTGATCAAAACTCTTCAAAGTGTAGGGATAGATGGTACATACCTCAATATCATCAAAGCCATCTATGAAAAACCCACAGAGAATATCTTTCTCAATGGAGAAAAACTGAGAGCTTTAATACTATGGTCAGGAACATGGCAGGGATGTCCATTATCACCATTGCTATTCAACATAGTACTAGAAGTCCTAGCCTCAGCAATCGGACAACAAAAAGAAATTAAAGGCATCCAAATCAGCAAAGAAGAAGTCAAACTATCATTCTTTGCTGGTGATATGATACTTTATATGGAAAACCCCAAAGACTCCACTCATATCTGCTAGAACTTGTACAGGAATGCAGTAAAGTATCAAGATATAAAATCAATGCACAGAAATAAGTCTTCTAGCTCTACTACAAAGTTGTCATCATCAAGACAGTATGGTACTGGCACAAAAACAGACATATATATCAATGGAACATAATAGAGAGTCCAGAAATAGACCCTCAACTCTATAGTCAACTAATCTTTGACAAAGCAGGAAAGAATGTCCAATGGAAAAAAGACAGTCTCTTCAACAAATGGTGTTGGGAAAATTGAACAGCCACATGCAGAAAAATGAAACTGGACCATTTCCTTACACCACACACAAAAATAGACTCAAAATGGATGAAAGATCTCAATGTGAGAAAGGAATCCATCAAAATCCTTGAGGAGAACACGGGAAGCAACCTCTTCGACCTCAGCCACAGCAACTTCTTCCTAGAAACATTGCCAAAGGCAAGGGAGGCAAGGGCAAAATGAATGATTGGGACTTCATCAAGATCAAAATCTTTTGCATAGCAAAGGAAAGAGTCAACAAAACCAAAAGACATGGGAGAAGATAGTCACAAATGACATATCCGATAAAGGGCTAGTATCCAAAATCTATAAAGAACTTATCAAACTCAACATCCAAAGAACAAATAATCCAATCAAGAAATGGGCAGAAGACGTGAACAGACATTTCTGCAAAGAAGACATCCAGATGACAAACAGACACATGAAAAAGTGCTCCACATCACTCAGCATCAAGGAAATACAAATCAAAACCACAATGAGACACCATCTCACACCAGTCAGAATGGCTAAAATTAACAAGTCAGGAAATGACAGATCCAGACGAGGATGTGGAGAAAGGGGAACCCTCCTACCTGTTGGTGGGAATGCAAGCTGGTGCAGTCACTCTGGAAAACAGTATGGAGGTTCCTCAAAAAGTTGAAAATAGAGCTACTTTATGACCCAGCAATCGCAGTACTAGGTATTTATCCTAAAGATACAAATGTAGTGATCCGAAGGGACACATGCACCTGAATGTTTATAGCAGCAATGTCCACAAGAGCCAAACTATGGAAAGAACCTAGATGTCCATCAACAGATGAATGGATAAAGAAGAGGTGGTATATATATACAATGGAATACTATGCAGCCATCAAGAGAAAGGAAATCTTGCCATTTGCAACGACATGGATGGAATTAGAGGGTATTATGCTGAGCATAATAAGTCAATCGGAGAAAGACAATTATCATATGTTCTCCCTGATAAGAGGAATTTGAGAGGCAAAGTGGGAGGTTTGGGGGGTAGGGAAGGAAAAAATGAAACAATATGGGATCAGGAGAGAGACAAACCATAAGAGCCTCCTAATCTCACAATACAAACTGAGGGTTGCCGGGGGGATGGGGGTAGGGAGAGGGTGGCTGGGTTATGGACATTGGGGAGGGTATGTGCTATGGAGAGTGCTGTGAAGTGTGTAAGCCTGACGATTCACAGACCTGTACCCCTGGGACTAATACTACATTATAAGTTGATTAAAAAAAAAGAAATAATGGGAGCCTAAATGGCAGTGGAATGACTTTTTCAAATATGTATAATTGCCATATAACTTTGTGTTAGTTTTAGGTGTACAACATAATTATTTGATACATGAATATATTATAAGATGATTACTATATTAAGTTTACTTAACATCCATTACCATACGTAGTTACAAATTTCCTTTCTTGGGGCGCCTGGGTGGATCAATGTGTTAAAGCCTCTGCCTTCAGTTCAGGTCATGATCCCAGGGTCCTGGGATTGAGCCCCACATCGGGCTCTCTGCTCAGCAGGGAGCCTGCTTCCCCTCCACTCTATCTGCCTGCCCCTCTGCCTACTTGTGATCTCTGTCTGTCAAATAACTAAATAAATAAAAATCTTTTAATAATTAAAGAAAAGAAATTTCCTTTCTTGCAATGAGAACTTTTAAGATTTATTCTCTCAGCAATTTTGAAATATACAACACAGTATTATTAACTATAGTCACCATGCCATACATTACATCCCAAGGACTTATTTTATAACTGGAAGCTTGTACCTTTTGACCACTTCAGCTATTTCACCCATCTCCCAGTTCTTACCAATCTGTTTCTGAATCTGTAAGTTGGGTTAAAAAAAAAAATCCACATGTAAGTAGGAGAAAAGATTTGCAAAACATAGCTGACAAAGAACTTGTATCCAAAATATACAAAGAACTCCTACAACTAATAATGAGATAAATAACTTAGTTTAAAAACTTAGCAGAGGGGTGCCTGGGTGGTTCAGTGGATTAAAGCCTCTGCTTTTGGCTCAGGTCATGATCCCAGAGTCCTGGGATCAAGTCCCACATCAGGCTCTCTGCTCAGCAGGGAGCCTGCTTCCCTTCCTCTCTCTCTGCCTGCCTCTCTGCCTACTTGTGATCTCTGTCTGTCAAATAAATAAAATCTTAAAAAAAAAATAAAAAATAAAAAATGAGCAGAATAACCATACTTACAAAGGAAGATATATAAATGGAAAAGGTACTTTAAAATCATTAGACATCAAAGAAATGCAAATTAAAACAACATTGAGATTCTATTTTATGCCCACTCAGAATGGCTAAATGTAAAAGGATTGACAATAAATGTTGGCAAAGATGTGGAGCAACTGAAACTCTCATACATTGCTGGTGGGAGTGTAAAATGGTACAACTGTGGAGAACAATTTGGTAATTTCTGAGGTACACATCTATATCCCATGACCTGTGATTCCTCTTTTAGGTATTTAAGAGAATTGTGCACTTATGTACAAAAGAGGACCTTACAAGGATGTTCATAGCAGCTTCATTCACAATAGCCAACACAGGAGACAACCCAAATGTCCATCAATAGAAAAATGGATAAGGAACCTGTGGAATATTCATATAATTATATAAAAAAGGAATAAATTATACACACAACATAAATGATGGTCATAGATGTTATGTTGAGTGAAAGAGACTAGACACAAAAGAGTGAATATACCCACTTATATAAATTTCTAAAACAGGAAAAGTTGATCCTGATCTTCCTCCACCTTGACTCCCAAAATTTTCTTCTTTGTCTACATGAACTGGCTCTTCTCATCTGTCTGGCCTCTTCCTGCACTATGCTCCTGTAACTACCCCTCCCCAGCAGTACTGGCTATCTTTTAGTCTCAAGATTGTCCTAGACTTCTTGCAAATGCTGTTTTTTTTTTAATGTTCTTCCTTCTTCTGGCCAAACTTGGCCCTTTGTCTTAGATTAAACCTTTCTCCCTCAGTGGAGGCTACCCTGACACTCCACTTCACCCTGGATTGAGTAATCTCTCAATTATAAACTCACAATCTTCTATGCTTTTCTTCCTTAGCATTTAACACAATTGTAATTAAGTAATTATTCATTGTATAATATATCTCCACCATTAATTATAAGCTTCAGAGAACAGGGTATGCATTTATCTTGTTTAGCTGCCATATCTTTTGTAGATACTCAATAAATATTATTAAATTAATGAATGAATGAGAAATGAGATAATAATAAAACAATCTGGACCAAGTTCTGAGTGGCAAATCTGATGTGGACATCGTATCTAGGTGGGTGGATCTGTCTCAGTGGCCCAAGAATGAGATAGGCTTCCTCCTCCTTGTGTGAAATAGCAAAATTTTCCTAGATTTGAATAGTAGAATTTTCTCAATGGTTATTTAGGTAGGAGGCAGGTTCCTATTTTTCTGGTTCATCTTCTTCCCATTGTAATTGATGGAATCTAAATGTAATGCCCCAAATGGCATCAATACTTTCATTTCACATCTTTTCATCCTGGGATGTTTAGGGCTGAGCACAAGATGGAAAGAGGAGTTTTGGGACCTGATATTGTATAATATGGTAGAAAATATGGTGAATCTTTATGTGTAGAGTGGTTGCAGATGGAATGTAAATGCCTTAAGTAGTGGTACTCTATTTAAACCAAGATACATAATATCTACTTGTCAAAGGGAAAACTACATATCATCTTGGTATCTATTTGTCAAGAGGAGAGATATATAGTACCTTTAATTTGGATTGCCTTTCCGGGACCTAGCGCTAGTCAGTTTCTTGGCTCAAGAGTGGGTGTTCTATAGACATCTTTAGGTCTAATAGCAGATGCTGTTAGTACCCTTCCCATATCTCTTGGGCCTTAACACTCCCGTGTTTTCTGGAAGGCTTCCAGTAGCCAAAATCTGTACTTTTTTTCCTAACAGCTTCTCTCCTTAACTGATCCAGATGTTCTGGGGAATTAACATCTAGTTGTGAGTAGCCCTCAACTAGCCCCCTACCTCTGTGTGTGGGAAGTGTAATTCTGAAGCTTGGGTTTTATATTGTTTCCCATTATCTCTGCAGGATTAAGCTCCAATTGACCATAGTGGTAGGTAGCTTAAAAATACAGCCTTTATTGATTGCCTTCTCTCCCTTTTTTCATTTCTCCTCTTTTCCACTTTATATACAGCCTAACATCCTGAGATGGAGAAAAAAGTGTGAAAGGGAAAAAGTATTGATGCCAGTTGGAGCATCAGCTCCTCCCAACATTCCATTTCACCTTTCAAATAACTTACTTATACTTGAACCTCTGTCTAAGATTATCTTCTGGAGGAACTCAAAGACAGGTGACACACTGGGATGACCCAGTTAAAGAGGCAGAATCTAATGTCTGTTCACAACTATAAAGGTTCTTAATCTCAACACAACTGAGGGAGATGACTAACTTCCAAAAGAAACAGTATGATGGATCCTCAAGATAATCCCAGGTATGGCAAGAGAATGTATGAGAAACCTACGAACAGCAAACCTAAGAGAAAGTCACTGCAATGGGAGACAACATGCATCTGACCATTTTAACAAGTATCTTACATTGAATCACATAAAAACTAGACAATTGCTATCTAAGTCATTCAAGATTACAAAAGTTGCCCTATTCAGGATTAGTCATATTCTGTTTCTTACTGGATATACTAGAACAACCCTTTCTTCCTTTTTAGAAAAATTTGGAAACAAACTGTAAACTTAGAGAAAAGTTGCAAGGACAGTAAAGGAATACCCCATACTCGTTATCTAAATTCACTTATTAATATTTTGTTCCTTTCACTTTAGTATTTGTTTTTTTATCTATCTAAATACAAAAAGACCTATTCATAAAGCCTATTCAACTTCTATTTTTACCACCAGCCAGCTCATAGATGACGATAGTTCATTTCATCTTTTCTGTAGGACTTGGGGCTCTTCTGTTCCTGAAGAGGAATACTACCATCAGAGGTGATGGTAGTATTTGACTAAATATTTATGTTATTTGGGGTACATGGGTGGCTCAGTCGGTTAAGCATCTACTTTGGCTCAGGTCATGATCCCAGGGTCCTGGGACAGAGCCCCGCATCAGGCTCCCTGCTCAGTTGGGAGCCTGCTTCTCCCTCAGCCTACTCTTCCACCTGCTTGTGCTCTGTCTCTCTCTGTGTGTCAAATAAATAAAATCTTTTAAAAAATTTTTGTTATTGAAGCTTGCCAGGACCTTTTACTTCTGATCCTTTCATCAATTACCCTTCAGTTTTATATGGATCTATCATCAGTTTAAGATGTTCCTTGTTTATTTGATTGGAGGTGGTATTTATATGTTGGTGTCAGCTTCTGACTGACTACATTTATAAAAGAATGAATTATAGTTGTTTCTTTGCATACTTGAACTCTTGCCTTGCTCTTTGGGATCACCAAACAGTTTTATAGCTTTAGCACAAATACATGAATCAACCCATTCAACAAATGTTTATTAAGCATCTATGCATTCTAGGCACTGTTCTTGTCACTGACCATATATAGTGGTGAAAAACCTGACAAAGTCCCTGCTGTGCTGAAGTTTACGTTCTAGAGGGGTATATCAGTCAGCTATCATTGCAACGGTGCTGCATAATAAACCCTCCTGGTGTTCTAAATAGCTTGCAATAGCAGGTACTTATTCTTCTCGCTCACAGGTCTGCAGATCAGATGAGGGTTGGCTGATCTTGACTGGATTTGCCAGTGTTTGGCCGGGCAAAGCTGAAGACCAGGTTTCGGGTCAAGCTCAGGTTCCCATCACATGTCTTCACTATTCTGGGACAATCTGCCTACCTGAGGTACTTTCTCCCCATGGTGGATGACAGAAATATAAGGGATGTGAGTAGAAATCATTTAGGTCCTCAACTCAGGATTGTCACGACCCCCTCTGCTTACATCCCACGAACCAAAGCACACTACACGCTATACATATACATATACATACATATACACACATATACACATACATATACACCTAAATATACACAAACACATGCATATGCACATAAATATACACATACACATACACATACATGTACACATACACACATACATATACACGTACACACATGCACATACATGTACACATATACACATACACATACACACATATACACGTACACGTACACATACACATACATATACACATACACCTACATATACATACACATACACATATACATATACATATACATATACATATACATATACATTTCGCTGAGGTAGGAGGCTTTGCAGAGTCACATGGTGACAGTTTGGGCAGAATTCAAACTACCATGATGAAGGGTGGGATACAGGAAACAAATATATATATATATCAAATATATGAAGCAAGTTAATGACATAGAAAATGAAGAGAAGGAGTAATCTTTTGGATAGGATGGTCAGGGAAAGCTTTTCTGAAAAGGTGACATTTGAGCAGAGTCCTGAAGGAAGTGAAGGAACAAGATTTGTGGATTTCTGGGATACACTGTGGGAAGAGAGAACAGTAAACGAAAAAGCCCCAAGGTGGGATCTTGCCTGAACGAATCAAGGAACTTCAAGGAATCCTGCATGGCTAGAGTATAATGAGCAAGAGGGAAAGCAGTATAAAATGAAACCCATTCTTTTGTCAGTAGATATTTAAGTTGTTTCTAATTTCTCACTGTAACAAAAAGTGCTAAACTGACTATCCTTACACGATGCCTCTTTATGCATATGATAAAATCTTTCTTTAGGGTTAATATCTAGAGATACAATTACTAAGTCATAGGGTATTCACATATCTTCGAGTTTACTAAGCATTAAAAAATTGCTTTCCAAAGCATTATTTCACCAATGTACACACCCACTGGCAGTGCATAAAATTCCATTTGCAGTTGGTAAAGTCAAAAATTTTAATATAAAAAAAATCTTATTGGGATGCCTGGGTGGCTCAGTTCGTTAAGCGGCTACCTTCAGCCGAGGTCATAATCCCAAGGTCCTGGGATAGAGTCCCACATCGGGCTCCTGGCTCAGCAGAGAGCCTGCTTCTTCCTCCCACTCTGACTGCTGCTCTGCTTGTGCTCTCCTTCTCTGTTAAATGAATAAATAAAATCTTAAAAAAAATAAAAAATAAAAAATAATCTTATTATGGTATTTGCACTTTTTACTCTAATATATTAATAAGGCTCTCATAATATATTATTATAACATTTTATCATTACTGTTTTATTTTGTATTTCCCTAATTGCTGGTGAAGTTGAACTTTTTTTTAAGTCTTTTTTTAAAAGATTTTATTTATTTATTTGACAGAGATCACAAGTAGGCAGAGAGGCAGGCAGAGAGAGGAGGAAGCAGGCTTCCCGCTGAGCAGAAAGCCTGATGCGGGGCTTGATCCCCGGACCCTGGGATCATGACCTGAGCTGAAGGCAGAGGCTTTATTTAACCCACTGAGCCACCCAGGCACCCCTGAACTTTTTCTTTTTTAATATTTTTGCCATTTGGGTTTCCTTTTGGAAACTGCTTAAGCAGACCCTTTGTCAATTTTTATTTGTGTTATTTGACTCTAACTTTTTTCTTTACATAGATTTCCTCTATATATTCTGGATACTGACTCTTTGCCAGAAAAATAGAGATATATATCTTCCTATGGCTGAGCATATTTCTTTGACTGTTGTTATATTTTGTATTACAGAAGTTTTCATTTTAAATTAGTCAAATTTGTAAAGATTTTTCATTGTGGGTTATAAATTTTATTTATATTAAAAATGCCTGCGGGGCGCCTGGGTGGCTCAGTGGGTTAAGCCTCTGCCTTCAGCTCAGGTCATGATCTCAGGGTCCTGGGATTGAGGCCCCTATTGGGCTATCTGCTCAGCAGGGAACGTGCTCCCCCTCCAACTGCACCTGCCTCTATGCCTACTTGTGATCTCTCTCTGTCAAATCAATCAATCAATCTCTTAAAAAATGCCCAAAGTCATAAAACTTTTATATTTTTCTTAAAATTTTCGCTTTAAAAATATTCATCTTTTTTATTTTGTAAAATCTCAAACCCAGAGAAAAGTTGAAAAACAGCAAAATAAATATCTTTATACCTCTTATGTGTATTTTAAAAAAGATTTTATTTGTTTTTTTTCAGAGAGATAGAGAGAGTGGGAGCAGGGGAAGAAGCAGGGGGTGGTAGAGGGAGGGTAAAGAATCTCACGCAAACACAGTGCTGAGTACAGAGCAGCATAGAATAGAAAACCTACAAATAGACACAAGTGGAAATGTAACATATGATAGTGGTAGTATTAAAAAAAAATGGGAGCGCCTGGGTGGCTCAGTGGGTTAAAGCCTCTGCCTTCGGCTTAGGTCATGATCTCAGGGTCCTGGGATCGAGCCCCCCATCGGGCCTCTCTGCTCAGCGGGAAGCCTGCTTCCTCCTCTCTCTGCCTGCCTCTCTGTCTACTTGTGATCTCTGTCAAATAAATAAATAAAATCTTTTAAAAAAATAAAAAAATAAAAAAATGAAGAATCTGTGAAGTATTCATAAATGAGGAAACTATGAACTGTTCAACGAGTAGGGCTGGGGCAACTGGTTAAATAAGGGGAAAAAGCAATAAACTAGATCTTTGATCTATAGCCATATTTTTTAAAAAGTAAGTCTAGGTAGAGTAAGGACCTAAATGTGAAATGCAAAAGTTTAGAAACCTCCATTGGCCCATCTGGAGGAAATGTGAGCTTCAAAAATAATAATGACAGGGGCGCCTGGGTGGCTCAGTGGGTTAAGCCTCTGCCTTCAGCTGGGTCGTGGTCCCAGTGTCTTGGGATCGAGCCCTGCATCAGGCTCTCTGCTCAGCAGGGAGCCTCCTTCCCCCTCTCTCTCTGTCTGCCTCTCTGCCTACTTGTGACTTCTCTCTCTGTCAAATAAATAAAATCTTAAAAAAAAAGAAAAGTTATTGGGGAACAGGATGTCAAATTATCCCTTCACTGAGTACTTACTAATTTCAAAGGGGAAAATGTAAAATAGAACGATTTGGCAATCACAATTGTAACTAAGTAGTCAAGCTTGGCATCATCAATAGAAGGATACTTAACATCACATGCTTCATGATGTAGTAGAACAGTGGGAGGTGCATACCATCATCTGTGAGGGGTTTTTGCTAGAAATGTTTGACTTGAGTTTAATAATAGTCCCACAAAACAGGAATGTGGGGCATTCTACAAGAAAACTGACCCAAACTATTCAAGGATTTAATGTCATGAAGAACAGAGAGGTGATAGGATTGTTCTAGCTGAAGGAGACTATAGACATACAACAGACATAAAACACATGAAATTCACTTATTCTGAATTTTCTCTAATTTTTAAATAAAAAATTTTATTTATTTGAGAGAGCGAGAGAGAAAATATGAGTGCAGGGAAGGACGGAGGGAAGAGCAGACTCCCTGCTGAGCAGGGAGCCTGATGGGGGACTGTATTTTAGGACTTGCTTGGCATTCTCCACAAAAAGTAAATAAATAAATACAAAAACAAAACAAGAAACTATCGATCTTTGTTTGGAATTGCGTTGAATCCACAGACTTAGAGATTTGATATCTTAATAGTTCAAAATCTTAAGTAGACACTGATAGGATTACAAAGAAAATAATGGGAAAAGTCTAAGGCTATCATGGGAGATTTGAACATAGCGAAACACACAAATAAAAAGAAACAGAAACATTTTTATATCTTTTAAAATGTTTTACTTATTTGTCAGAGAGAGAGCACAAGCAGGGGGAGCGGCCAGATAAGGAGAAGCAGGCTCGCCACCGAGCAAGGAGCCGGATGTGGGGCTCAGTTCCAGGACCCTGGGATTATGACCTGAGCCAAAGGCAGACACAACCAACTGATCCACCCAGGCATCCCAAAACAGAAATATTTTAAAAGTTTTATTAAAAGTCCAGCTATTAACATATAGTACAACACTAGTTTCAGGTGTACAATATAGTGATTAAACACTTCCACACATTGTCTGGTGCTCATCACCAGTGCATTCCTTAATCCCCATCACCTATCTCACCCATCCACGCTCTCCCCCCGCCACCTCTAACCATCAGTTTGATCTCTGTAGTAGTTAAGGGTCTCTTTATTGGTTTGCCTCTCTCTCTTTTTCCCCCTTTGCTCATTTGTTTTGTTTCTTAAATTTCACGTATGAATGAAATCATATGGTATTTGTCTTTCTCTGACTTATTTCACTTAGCATTATACAGTCTAGCTCCATCCATGTCATTGTAAATGGCAGGATTTCATTCCTTTTTATGGCCACATAATATCCCATTGTATATATGTATATACCACATCTTTTTTATCCATTCATAAGTCAGTGGGCACTTGGGCTGTTTTCATAATTTGGCTATTATAGATAATGCTACTATAAACATTGGGTGCATGAATCCCTTTGAATTAGTATTTCTGTATCCTTTGGTTAAATAGCTATAGTACAATTGTTGGATCATTGGGTAGTTCCATTTTTAACATTTTTTTAAGATTTCATTTATTTATTTGACAGAGAGAGAGATCACAAGTAGACAGAGAGGCAGGCAGAGAGAGAGGAGGAAGCCGCCTCCCTGAGGAGCAGAGAGCCTGATGTGGGGCTTGATCCCAGGACCCTGGGATCATGACCTGAGATGCCCCTCATTTTAATTTTTTTAACAGTATGAACATCCTTCATACTGTTTTCCACAGTGGCTACATCAATTTGCATTCCCACCAACAGTGCAAGAGTCTTCCCCTTGCTCTACATGAACCTCTCCAACACCTGTAGTTTCTTGTGTTGATTTTAGCCATTCTGATAGGTATGAGGTGATACCTCATTGCAGTTTTGATTTGCATTTAACTGATAATCAGTGATGTGGAGCATTTCCATGTGTCTATTGGCCATCTGTACATCTTCTTTGGCAAAATGTCTGTTCATGTATTTGGCCCATTTCTAAATTGGATTATTCATTTTTTGGGGTGTTGAATTTTCCAAGTTTCTTGCATATTTTAGATACTAACCATTTATCAGATATGGCATTTGCAAATATCTTCTCACATTCTCTAAGTTGCCTTTTAGTATTGTTGATTGTTTCCTGCACTGTGCAGAAGGTGTTTTTTTTTTTTAAAGATTTTATCTGACAGAGAGAAACACAGAGAGGGGACACAAGCAGAGGGAATGGGAGAAGGAGAGGCAGGCCTCCCACCCAGCAGGGAGCCTGATATGGGGCTCAAACCCAAGACCCCGGGATCATGACCGGAGCCAAAGGCAGACGCTCAACGACTGAGCCACCCAGGTGCCCCTGTGCAGAAGGTTTTTATCTTGATGAAGTCCCACTAGTTTATTTTTCCTTGTGTTTCCCTTGCATAGGAGACATATCTAGAAAGAAGTTGCTATGGCCATTGTCAAAGAAGTTACTGCCTGTGTCCTCTTCTAGGATTTTTATGGTTCCCTATCTAACATTTAGGTCTTTAGTCCACTTTGAAGTTTTTTTCTTAAGATTTATTTACTTTTATTTTAGAGAGAGTGGGAGAGGGGCAGGAGAAGAGGGAGAGAGAGAATCTCAAGCAGACTCCCGCTGAGCACAGATCCTGACATGGGGCTTGATCTCACGACCCTGAGATCATGACCTGGGCCGAAATCAAGAGTCAGATACTTATCTAAATGAGCCATCCATGCCCTCTTTAATACATTTTGAATTTATTTTTGTATGTGGTGTAAGAAAGTGGTCCAGTTTCATTGTTTTGCACGCTGCTGTTCAATTTTCTCAACACCATTTGTTGAGGAGACTATCTTTTTCTCATTGAATATTTCTTCCTGCCTTGTCAAAAACCATGCAGTTATGGATTCATTTTCGAGTTTCTATTCTGCTCCATTCTATGTGTCTATTTTTTTCTGTGTGTCTATTTTCGTGCCAGTATTATACTGCTTTGATTACTATAGTTTTGTAATATAACTTGAGGTCTGGAATTGTGATGCCTCCAGCTTTTCTTTTTTTATTTGTTAAAGATTTTATTTATTTATTTATTTATTTATTTATTTATTTGTCAGAAAGAGAGAGAGCACAAGTAGAGGCAGGCAGAGGGAGAGCAGGCTTACCACTGAGCAGGGATCCTAATGTGGGACTTGATCCCAGGACCACGAGATCATGACCTGAGCTGAAGGCAGACACTTAACCGACTGAGCCATCCCCAAGTCCCAAGCAAAGCTTTGGCTTTTTCACAATTGCTTTTGCTATTTGGGGTCTTTAGTAGTTCCACACAAGTTTTAGGATTGTTTGTTCTAGTCCTGTGAAAAATGCTATTGGTATTTTGATAAGGATTGCATTAAATGTGTAGTTTTTTGTATAGTACAGACATTTTAACAATATTTGTTCTTCTAATCCATGAGCATGGAATATCTTTCCATTTCTTCATGTCATCCTCAATTTCTTTCATCAGTGTTTTACAGTACAGGTCTTTTACCTCTTTGGTTAGGTTTATTCCTAGGTATCTTATTGTTTTTGGTGCAGTTGTAAATGGGATCGATTCCTTAATTTCTCCTTCCTCTGCTTCATTATTGGTGTATAGAAATGCAACAGATTTCTGTGTGTTCATTTTGCATCCTGCAACGTTACTGAATTCATGTATCAGTTCTAGCAATTTTTTGGTTGTGTCTTTTGGGTTTTCTGTATATAGTATCACATCATCTGTAAATAGTGAAAGTTTTACTTCTTCTTTGCTGATTTGGATACATTTTATTTCTTTTTGTTGTCTGACTGCTGAGGCTAGGACTTACAGTACTGTATTAAGTAACAGTGGTGGAAGTGGACGTCCTTCTTTTGTTCCTGATCTTAGGGGGAAATTCTCAGTTTTTCCCTATTTAGGATGATATTAACTGTGGGTTTCTCATATATGGCCTTTATTATGTTGAGATATGTTTCCTCGAAATCTACTTTGTTGAGGGCTTTTCATTATGAATGGATGTTGTACTTTGTTGAACGCTTTTTCTGCATCTATTGAAATGATCATAAGGTTTTTATCCATTCTTTTATTAATGTGGTGTATCATGTTGATTGATTTGTGAATACTGAACCACCTTGCAATCCAGGAATAAATCTCACTTTAAAACCCCATTTGCATCAATGGACAGATCATCTAAACAGAAAATCAACAAGGAAACAAGGGCTTTGAATAACACCCTGGACTAGATGGACTTCACGGATATATTCAGAGCATCTCATCCTAAAACAGCAGAATATACATTCTTTTCAAGGGCACATGAACATTCTCCAGAACAGATCATCTATTATGTCATAAAACAGGCCTCAACAAATACAGAAAAATTGAGATCATACCATGCACCTTTTCTGACCACAACACTGTGAAACTAGAAGTCAACCACAAGAAAAGATCTGGAAAGACCACAGATACATGGAGGTTAAATAGCAGGCTACTAAACAATGAATGGATCAACCAGGAAATCAAAGAAGAAAGTAAAAAACAAACAAACAAACAAACAAACAAAACACATGGAAACAAATGAAAATGATATTACAACAGCTCAAAACCTTTGGGATGCAGCCAAAGCGGTCCTGAGACGGAAGTATGTAGCAATACTGGCCTATGTCAAGAAGCAAGAAAAAATCTCAAATACAAACTAACCTCATAACTAAAGGAGCTAGAAAAAGAACAACAAATGAAGACTAAAGCCAGCAGAAGGAAGGATATAATAAAGATTAGAGTAGAAATAAATTATATAGAAACTAAAAGAACAATAGAAGAGATCAATAAAACCAGGAGCTAGTTCTTTGAAAAAATTAGTAATTTGATAAACCTCTAGTCACAATTAACAGAAAAAAAAAGGGACCCAAATAAATAAAATCAGGAAGTGAGAAAGGAGAAATAACAACCAACACAAAAGAAACAGAAGTTTTAAACAATAAAATATGTTTAAGTAATATATATTTAACGTTAGGGGCGCCGGGTTGCTCAGTGGGTTAAAGCCTCTGCCTTTGGCTCGGGTCATGATCCCAGGGTCCTGGGATAGAGCCTCACATCGGGCTCCCTGCTCAGTGGGGAGCCTGCTTCCACCTCTCTCTCTCTGCCTGCCTCTCTGACTACTTGTGATTTCTGTCAGATAAATAAATAAAATCTTAAAAAATATCTAATATTTTATATATATAATATATTATCATTCCTGAAATTATTTATTTATGCTTTTTCTTTTTTCTCTTAATTAGATTGGCTGGTAGTTTGTCTTTTATTTTATTGTTTTCCAAAGAATTAGGTATTAGGTTGTTTGAGCCTAAAAACCTTTTCATATTTTACTGTTTACTTTAAATTTTTTCTTTATTCTCCTTTTGGTTTGTCTTGTTATTCTTTCTCAAGTTCATGAGTTGACTGTATAATCATTTATTTTAAACCATTTTTTATTGTTTATTTTGTTTTAAATAAATACACCTGTGGGCTTTTATGGTAGCAATTCTTTTATTGAATTTTATTGAATTTTATTGAATATCTCCTAGATATTTTGTCATTTCCACTGTGATTTCCTCTTTACTCATGATTTTTTTTAGGGAGCATTTTTAGATAAAACATGGAAAATATTTTTAAAAATTATTATTTTTATTGAATTCTAACTTAATATCATTGTGGTCAGGAAACACAGCCTTTTAAAGGAAACAATAGCCTTTTAAATAGCCTTTTAAAATTGTTGAAACTTGGGGCACCTGGGTGGCTGAGTGGGTTAAAGCCTCTGCCTTCCTCTCAGGTCATGATCCCGGGGTCCTGGGATCGAGCCCCGCATCGGGCTCCCTGCTCGGCAGGGAGCCTGCCTCCCCCTCTCTCTGTGCCTGCCTGTCTGCCTACTTGTGATCTCTATCTGTCAAATAAATAAATAAAATCTTTTAAAAAAATAAAATAAAATAAAATTGTTGAAACTTGGGGCACCTGGGTGGCTCAGTCAAGTAAGGACCTGCCTTTGGCTCGGGCTCAGGTCATGATCCCAGGGTCCTGGGATAGAGCTCCCAGCATGGGCCCTGTTTCTCCCTTTCCCTCTGCCTGCTGCCCTGCCTACTTGCTCTCTGCCAAATAAATAAAATCTTAAAAGAAAAAAGAAAAAGAAACATCTTTAAAAAACTGTTGAAACTTTCAGACATATTATTTGGTGAAATATTCTGGATATATCTGAAAATAAAATATTCCTCTCTTTATTGAGTGTACTATCTAGGATTTTATTTATTAGATTTTTTATTTTAATAACTACTATATTCTTCATTTCTATGGTATCTACTGGGTTCTTTCTCATTTGAAACTGTTCTTTTTTTTTAAAGATTTTTTTTTAAATTTATTTATTTGACAGAGAGAGCGAGCACAGAGTGGCAGACAGAGAGGCAGGCAGAGGCAGAGGGAGAAGCAGGCTCCCTGCTGAGCAAGGAGCCCGATGTGGGACTCGATCCCAGGATGCTGGGATCATGACCTGAGCCGAAGGCAGCTGCTTAACCAACTGAGCCACCCAGGCGTCCCTGAAACTGTTCTTTTTTAAAAAATATTGTATTTATTTATTTGACACACAGAGAGAGATCACAAGTAGGCAGAGAAGCAGGCACATAGATAGAGGGGGAAGCAGGCTCCCTGCTGAGCAGAGAGCCCAATGCAGGGTTCAATCCCAGGACCCCAGGATCATGACCTGAGCCAAAGGTAGAGGCTTAACCCACTGAGCTACCCAGGTACCCCGAAACTGTTCTTGTTTTATTTCCATATATTTTTGTTTCATAGTTTGGGGTCTTTTTTTTTGGTAATGTATGATTCTGTCATATATTTCTTTATGTATCTTAAGAATACTTAAAGCCTCTATCATACTATACTGCAAATTAATCTGAAATGAATTAATATTTTGATTGTTGACTTTGATTTTTTTCTTAACATTTCTTTACATGTTTGGAATTCCTATTTGCAAGCACACAAATTTTTTTGTTGCCTTTTTTCTTTCTTTTTTTTTCTCTCCTTTTATGCTCATTCGATCGAATGGTTTTGGGGTTTCCTTACTTTGGCCAAGTGCCCCAGTCCAGAATCAGTTCTCATAATATGGTATTTCAGATTTCCTGTTCTGCTATGTTGTCAGGGAATATCACAGACCTGGTTAATGAAACAATGGGTTTCTTGGTTAAGGAAAGTTGTATTTGTGTTCTTTTACCTCTTCAAGGATGTGGTTCCAAGTAAACTATAGCCCCAGTCAGGGCTTGGTGGCTTTCCTTAAGTCCCAAGTTTGAGCTAGAGTGGTAAACTTACCTCTAGTCCATGTCTTGAGATGCACTTTAACTCTTTTCACTCTACAGGAGCTATCTTTCTGTTCACTTCCACTTGCTTTAGGACTTAGAGCCCATTAAATCCATGGCTTAACTCAAATCACAGCCTTGTGTTTGAGTCATTTTTCTGGTTTGTGAAAATGCTTGTCTTGTTTTAACCTGGCTATACTTCTCAATCTTGTATCTCTCTCCCTCATTTCTTCTCCCACCTCCTGCCTCCATCTCCCACCTTCTCTCCCTCTCCCCTCCACTTTATCTATCATGCAATTCGTTTCAAGTAGAGGGAAAATATCAGAAGGGTGATTTACTGAGATATCTTATTGGAAATCCACCTAAGCTTTTAAAGGAATTCTCTACAAGTAAAGACAAAGAGAAAGAAGAAAATAGAGCATTCATCTTATAAAGGAGCAATGAAAGGTTGTCTCTTTCTTATAAGATAATGATCTTGCAAAGTAGAAAGCTTAGTTATAATTACTACCCATTCTCTCCTAATAGCCACAGCCTTTATGGTTACATTTTTCTTCTTCTTCTTTTTATTTTTTAAAGAGAGGTTTCTTTCTTAAGAATATTTATTTATTTATTTATTTGGCAGAGGGAGAGAGAGAGAGCACAAGCAAGGGAAGCAGCAGGCAGAGGGAGAGGGAGAAGCAGGTTCCCCAAGGAGCAGGAGACTGATACGGGTCTTAATCCCAGGACCCCAGGATCATGACCAGAGCTGAAAGCAGTCGCTTAACCAACTGAGCCATCCAAGTGCCCCTATGCTTACTTTCTTATAATCTAGCATCTTCCACTCTCAGACCTACTTCCTTCTTCTCATCCCACTTAAGACTTCCATCTCCTAAAGAGTCATGAACACTTAGCTCTCTTGTCAGTTTAGTCCTATTAGTAAAGTATTCAAACTGAATTATAAATAAAGCTTGTGAGCTTAATGAACTCTCCATTAGTCATTGTGTGGGGTATACTTAGTGTATAAGGGATGTGGGAGGAAGGGGAGCTGGACTTTGATAGATACCTGTTCTTGCAAAGGCTCTGGAATTGCCTGAGGAGCCTCTGAAATGAGGCCCCTTGAAGTAAGGAGGCACTGGTCATTTTGCTATAACTAAAGTCACCTGCTGGGAAGAGGAACCAACATGGAGAAAGAGTTTTCTAAGACAGGGTCAAAGTGCAGTGCCAATATATATGTGTGTTTGTATGTGTGTCTCAAAGGGGGGTGCACACATGCATGTGCTGCTAAACTCCTATCCTTAGGAATAAAATCTAAAATATTAATCTAGGATGCCTGGGTGGCTCAGTCGGTTAAGTGTATGCCTTTGGCTCAGGTCATGATCCCAGGGTCCTGGGATTGAGTACCTTATCGGGCTCCCCGCTCAGTGGGGAGCAGTTAACATGTGGAAATGTTTGTGTATTCCTGATCAGGGACCAGGATTATAAAAACTACATAAATTGTAAGAACCACTCAAATAAAATTCTCTTTAAAAAACAAACAAAAAAAGAACTACATAATTGCTCCATGTCTGCTATGTTTGTTTTCTACAAAGTTACCAATAAATCTCTAAATTAAACCAAAAGGACCCAAAAGCTTATCTTTAAGAATGGCAAGGGGTGAAACTGGGTATTTTAGTCCATTCCATTGCCAGATTTGGGGAGAAGAATGGAACCTCAACCAGTAGAGTTGTAATGATAGCTTCTAAAGGAACAAAGGACAAAATGAATGTCAGAAGTCTCTGCATGGAATCCAGTTTGGGTTTGAAAAGGATCTTTAGCCATCAAAAGACTTTTGTGGTGGCCTGAAATCAGTGCCCCCCCTCACTTAGTTTTACAGGGTATATAAAACATGGAAAAAAATCTTTCAACTTGGTTCACATATATACGTAGGCTGAAAAGAGTCCTTCAGCATCATCTGGCTCATTAAAACAAAATTGATGCCCAAGGAATCGAAAGAGTCACAGGCCTATGAAGAATCTGATGGAGTCTGCGGCTTTCTTCATAGAAAAGTGCATATGTAAATTCTGTGTAGAATTTCAGAGAGCTTGTGGGGGCCTGGTTAAGATATTTCCCCACCTAGGGAGAAGCAGTGGGTTCATGTAATAAGACTGTAAGTGTTTCAAATTACCAATCTTCATAGGAAATGGGATCTCCCGGATTCCCCAGAACCCACCCCCTACCCCAGTACCCTTCAGCTTCTTTGGATGGCAGGTATTATCTCCACTGGTATTCATTCCATTGTCTGCAATTCAGATTCAACAATATTAACTAAATGCCTTCCACCCTGAGTGTGCTCAAGGCCACACACAAAAAGAAAATTTCGAGTAGAAATAGGTGGCATCTTTCTCCATGAATCATTCTGGTCTGTAAGATCCCTGATGCCCAAAGAGATCTCTGTTCTACACACTGCGTCTGTTGCTAGTTTCTTTCCTTCATGACCCTAACCACTGCTGTATTCTCTTAAAAGTTTTTTCTTAAGTAAATTTCTATTATTTTATGACTATAATACATATTTTAGATCCAGTGCACACAAACACATTTCAGCAGCTTTAATGCTTTCTCCTTCAGTAACATGGACATGATATTAGGAGAGTTTCCTAGAATCTGCACCATCATTTCCAGTTCAGCCTCTCCTCCGTTTTTAAGACAAGTAGTAGTTGGGTTTTCCTATCACCATGATGGTTCTGATTCTGAGGTTGTTTTCTCTTCCTCAATTGTAGATTCCTTATCAGACCTTAAACTTTCATCTTCATCAGGTACTACTGTAGTCACCGGACCAACCCCCAGCCTTGACTGCTCTTTGGGAACTTCACTGACATTTCGATCAGGGGAAGGAAATCTGAAAGTTATGTGGTTGAGGAAGGAGATGATCCCTAGAGGAGAAGAATTTGAGATGAGTTTCAAAACAGAGGTAGTCTTTTGACTTTTAAAATTCTTACTCATGCTTTCCTCAGTTCTAAAAGCCAACCCTCCTCTCCCTCAGCAGTTTCTTTATCATCCTGTGCTCTCATTGCAGTACAGTATTTCTTACATGGTAAAGACAAAGCTTGAACTTCCTGGATTCAATGATAGTTGATAGTTCCATGACTTTCTCTATAGTCTCAGGCAAGCTGCTCAACCTGTGCATGCCTCAGTTAATGGTAGAACAGGTTGCTAAATCTAGGTTTCCAGACTCCAAAATCCATGCTTTCCTCACCATATCATGCTGCTTCTCCATGTATGAATGTTCTAAATAGGAACAGCCAGTGCTTCTATTTCTCCTAGACTCTACCTCCCTTTCAAGAACGGACTTCCTCTTCTATCCTTCTTGCATTAGGCAGGGGAATGACTCACCAGAAAACGTGTATAAGAAGTCACTCCACCAATTAATATGGTAGGCCCATAGGAAATCAGGCTCCAAGGCATCCTTAGCATGCCAGTGAACCTGTGCCAGAAATAGGACGAGGCAGAGGAGCAGGGAGATGGCTAGGACCAGAAGAAAAGATGTCACAACCCATCAGTGTCTTTCGTCTGCCCTGACCATCACCCCCAACTCTCCTTCTGCTTCCAGATGCCATATGTGTGGCAGAATTTAAATTTAGGGATTGACCAAGATGGGAAAGAGAAAGGGGCTTCTACTTCTCCCCTGGGCTAAGTCAGCTTGAGGTGTGTTTTATACAGTAAAACAGGGCAGGTAACTGGCAACTGGATGTGATACTAAAGAAGAGGACAGGGACAAGGAAAAGAGGAGGAAAGCCCCACCAGGAAACTTGGTTTGCTTGACAGTTTCACCCTGGTATTACCTTGCCAATCTAGGTCTGTACCTGCAGTGAAGCTGAGCATGGAGACCTTCAGATCCAAGTTGGTGGTTAAGCCTCCTCTTCTGGGCAGGCAAGAACTGATGAGCCAGGCAAGGGCAACGACTATGGAGAAGAGAGAGATGAGGAAGAAAGCCCTGGAAATTTGAAGATAATCTGCCAAGGAGGAGGAGAAAGGGAAGGCTTGGTTAGTCCAGCAGGGGACCTCTCTTAAGAAAACCAGACAGAGGCTTAGAAAAGGGTGTGAGGACTAAGGAGGATGAAGCAGAGCTCGCCATGTGGCAACCAGGGCACAAATAAGGATTTTATTTCCCAGTTTTTCATTGATACTTGTAATTTATTGACTGTGAAGGTAAAGCCTTTATTGTAAAACTGAAGATGATATACAAATAGTTCTGGTTGCATTAACCCATTTAACTTAGATGTAAACTAGCTTTTTGTTTTTTAAAGATTATATTTACTTATTTGACAGAGAGAGATCACAAGTAGGCAGAGAGGCAGGCGGGGGGGGGGGACAGGCTCCCCGCTGAGCAGAGAGCCCAAAGCGGGGCTCGATCCCAGGACCCTGAGATCATGACCTGAGCCAAAGGCAGAGGCTTAACCCACTGAGCCACCCAGGCACCCCTGTAAACTAGTTTCTAAGAGGTGTGACTCTAATATCACTACACAAATTAAAACATTTTCTTATTCCTAATTCTAATTCTAAAAGCAATACATGTTCACACTTGATCTTAGCCAAAAGGCCGAGAAGCGATAAAGCAATACATGTTCAATATAAGCATTGGGAAGGCTAGAAAAGTACCAAGAAGCAGGAAGAAAAACAACTACAATCCTACTACCAAGGGCAGCTACTGTTAGCATTTTATATTATTTCTTTCCAGTATTTTTCTATCCTCTGTACATAGTGGATCTGGTACTAAAAATCAAGGGATTTTTTTCTTTAGATTCTATAGTTAGATTTTCCCCCCAAATCACCTGTTGTAAACATCATTTTTAATTTTATTTAATTTATCATATTAACATGTTTCACTTAGTGATTTAACCATTGTTGGACTTGTAGTTTGTTTCTATTTGTTTTTTCTCTTTTAAATATATCTGATTTGCATGTGCCTTGTCAGCCTATGACTACAAAATGAAGTCCTATTTACTTAAACTCCCATACTGTAATGATTTCAAGCTTGAATTTACTGGATTGCAGGAATTTAACATCCTAAAAATATCTTCTACTTGCTTTTTTGTTTTTCCCTGAGCGTTCCTCAAGACCCTCCCTCGAAGTTGCCCAGGGAGAGGTCTTCTAAAAAGGACTTTAGCTCCGGGGCGCCTGGGTGGCTCAGTGAGTTAAGCCTCTGCCTTCGGCTCAGGTCATGATCTCTGGGTTCTGGGATAGAGCCCTACATCGGGCTCTCTGCTCTGCGGGGAGCCTGCTTCCCCCCTCCCCCGACTGCCTCTCTGCCTACTTGTGATCTCTGTCTGTCAAATAAATAAATAAAATCTTTAAGAAAAAAAAAAAAGGACTTTAGCTCCAAAGCCCTTACCCAAGCGCCATAACACTTCTTTCCTCACCTCCTGGCTCAAGATCTCTGCTCTCTGCAGACTGGATGTTGGTAAGAGAGAAGAAGGGGCATGCCAAACATTACTTTTTGCTACCACCTCCCTAATATGAAACAGATCCTTCCCTTGACTTCCACAGCAATTTTTTAAAAGATTTTATTTATTTATTTGACAGACAGAGATCACAAGTAGGCAGAGAGTCAGGCAGAGAGAGAGGGGGAAGCAGGCTCTCTGCTGAGCAGAGAGCCCGATTGTGGGCTCCATCCCAGGACCCTGGGATCATGATCTGAGCTGAGGCCTAACCCACTGAGCCACCCAGGCGCCCCCCACAGCAATTTTTTAAGATACATGCACCCCAGTGTTTATAGCATTATCTACCAATAGCCAAATTATGGAAACAGCCCATGTCCACTGATTGATGAATGGATAAAGATGTGATATATATGGATATATACACATCTATCTACATCTATATTGTGTGTACATATCTATATCTGTGTTTCTACATCTATAGTGGACTATCAGTCAGCCATAAAAAATAATGAAATCTTGCCATCTGCAATGACATGGATGAATCTAGAAAGTGTACTGCTAAGTGAAATAAGTCAGAGAAAAGACAAATACCGTACGATTTCACTCATATATAGAATGGAAGAAACAAAACAAATGAGCAAAGAGATAAAAGAGAGAGAGAGGCAAACCAAGAAACAGATTCTTAACTCTAGAACACAAACTGATGGTTACCAGAGGGGAGGTGGTTAGCGGTGGGGGGGTGGTGAAATAGGTGATGGGGACTAAGGAGGGCACATGTTGTGATGAGCACTGGGTGCTGTAGGGAAGTATTGAATCACCATATTGGACACCTGAAACTAATATAACACTGTATGTTAACTAACTATAATTTAAATAAAAGCCTTTAAAAAAAGAAATAAAGGATAACATACAATTGCAAGTAAATAAAGCTCTCTGAGATGCTATAGATCCTGCAATCTCTTCAATATCCTTTAGAGGGTGCCTCCTTGTCTAGCTTCTTTCCTGTCTCAAGGTAGCAGGGGCCAGCTCGTCTCTACCACTGAAAATTCTCTAAGCACTTCTATGCCTGAGAATCCTAGTTCAGCTTCCAACTAACCAAGAGAGAAGAAAATATATTAAAGCTTATCCCAGTTTAAGATCTGCCTCTTAAGTCTCATTTTCTTCTCTAGAACTCACCACTTACTAACATCACTGATAGTAGTAAAGCCCATGAAGGGAAACCACACGCCTACCCACAGAGGTGAGTTGTTCTGTGGCCGAAACAATTTAGCCACATTAAAAAAAGATAACTCGAGGTGCCTGGGTGGGTCAGTCGGTTAAGCATCTGCCTTCAGCTCGGGTCATGATATCAGGGTCCTGGGATTGAGCCCCGAATCAGGGTCTCTGCTTAGCGGAGAGCCTCCTTCTCCCTCGCCTTCTGCCTGCTGCTCTGCCTACTTGTGTTCTCTATCTCTGTCAGATAAATAAATAAAATCTTTTTAAATGATAACCCAAGGGGCTCCTGGGTGGCTCAGTGGGTTAAGGCCTCTGCTTTCACCTCGGGTCATGATCTCGGGGTCCTGGGATCGATCCCCGTATCGGGCTCTCTGCTCAGCAGGGAGCCTGCTTTCCCCTCTCTCTGCCTGTCTCTCTGCCTACTTGTGATCTCTGTCTGTCAAATAAAAAAAATGATAACCCAAGAGCAACGCATTTCCTGAAACCTGGGTCACTCAGAATTAGCAAGATATGTAGCCAGTCAGAACCATCAGCCTGCTTTGAGCTGCATGAAGCCCACTGTGATAGGCATCATTCCTGGTATTTAGCCCATAGTCCCCCACAGGACCTAGCAGCACTTGCCTATAGCCCTGGCCCTTTGCCTGTAGTCCCCCAACCATAGCTAATTGGAAAAAGGAAGGAACTCTGACCTATGTTGGACTAATTTGATTCTTATGCTTGGAAATTTGGATTTGAGACTGATTGATGCTACTTTCATCTTTTACTTTCTTGAACCAACAAGATACATTGCCAGCGATACTGAGATATCACTTTTTGTGCATTTGCATACTAATAAACAGGAAAAACTGAGCTGTAGTGATAAAGCAAAGTATAAACAAAGATGAGCGTCAAAGCATCTCTAAAGAGACTGAGTGGTAGGCTTGATTTTTCTTCGTCTGAGATCGCAGTCTCTTCTGGAATCTCCTAAGGTACAACAAACTTCCTGCCCTTGGGAATCTATGATATTCTTCTGAATCTTCATAAATAGGTTCACTCTTTAGCTTATGCTAGTTCAAATTAAATACAACATAAAAGTGTACTAAGATACCCAGTCCAAGTCCTGTCTAAGATATGTTAGAGTCTAGTCTTTCTTCCACCAATGAGGGGAAGACTTGCTTTCATGTTCCTACAATCTTCTCTTAGATTCTCATCTCCTGAAACTACATAAACATGATCACTTACACCCCCAAAGGAACAACTGAAGATTTACATCATAGAATAGTCTCACCTCTAAAGGAAGCAAGTCAACTAGTTATAATCATACATAACTAATTATCTGACCAAACTAAACACTTAGCTCCATAATATAAAATGGCTGCTTTGTTTAACTTCATGTTTTTTTCTTATTCACTGAGCAAAATAAAAGAAACATCCTAAAGCTGAATTTGAGCCTCCATCTCCTCTAAGACCAAAAGCCATCAGCTTTTAAACATCAGTTTTTACAGCAGCTTACTTGTCAAAGTTTCAAAGATCTTAGGACCTAAGTTATAAAAGACCCTACTTTTCAGTAAGAAGCTTTGGTCCAGTGAAAGAGAAGTGTCCTAGATATACGAAACACCCACCTAGGTCATCTGTATCCAAACATTTCTTAAAATTTCCTTAGTCATATTCTTGGATGTGGCCTTGGGTTGCAGGAAAAGCAAGGCAAACATCCCAGTTTACTAAAGGCAATGAAGCTAATGCCTTGGGAAGAGAGGGGATGTCAATTTCAATTTGGAGAGGAAGAAATCCGAATGTTTGAAAGGCTTGCTAAGATCCTTGGTAGGGTCCTCAGGGTCATCCCAGTCAGTGATTCTGTACTTCAGAGCACCATCAGGTAGGACATAAAAGCTACTGGAAGGAATATGACCCTACCAGAAAGCAGTAACGATTCTCAGCGAACTGAGAACACTCACCATTTGGCGGTTTATGACTGGTGGGCAGGATCTCCTACTGTTATGAAAGTAAAACTTTGTCCTGGAGGTTCTGGAAGGTGGGGGGGGCGGGGCTATACATCACCTTGCTCTTGCTCTAACAAATAAGCTTAGTTAACACTAGATGCTCTTTTCCTTTACAGGTGTTGACACTCTGGAAGGAATCAGTGGAGGAAGCCAAGATGACATGAGAAGGAAGAAGCATAGGAGAGAAGCCAGCCATAGGAAATGCTAAGCACCTGGTACTCCACTGTACCAAAAAGATTTGGGGGTGGGATTCCTCTCACTGAATCCTAAGTTCTTCATCAAAAATCAAAGCCAGGATAGGGAGGCTGTGCTCCAAAAGGGCCAGGCTCCTTTTAATACAAAGGAGGTAGACTGAGTGAGTGGAGGTGGGGTGTGGATATGGATAAAGAAGGTGCTGCTGAGGGATTGACCGACCCACTTATTTAGCCAAATATAAACTCCACACTGTTGACATCACACCTTCATTCCAACCACACAAAGTCGAGACAAAACCTCCCCAGACTCAAGGAAAAGAAGGTGATTTGGGAATGGAAAAGATTGTGGATGGAGACCAGCACCCTGGAGAGGAGGCTGTGAAACTGGCTGAGGATTCACGTGCCCTGATAACCCCACTGGAGTGCCAGAATCAAGCATCCCCACCCAGCTTGGGTGTGTCTCATGTGCAGTGGTTCCCAGGGCCTGGCCCTGGAGGCCCCAGTGCTCTGACTAAAAGACCTACCCTGCTTCCCTACAGTCCTCCAGATGGTTCAAGTTACCCTCTGCACCAAAACATTCCTTTACGCTACTGTCTGATCTCACCTGTGCTACAGGAGAGTTAAGAGAAGGGTCTGTTCCACACTTAAGACCTAGGAATAAAAGTGAAGAATGGTGTCTACTACTCCCCACCCCTTCCCCATTCCATTAGCAACAACTACAGCAGAGAAGCCGTCAGTCATCTAGAACCAGCTCAAGTCAGAGCCAGAGCCACAGTGGCCTAATGGGAGTCCAAGGCACAAGACCATGAGCATACATATTCTTTTTTTTTTTCTAAAGATTTTGTTTATTTATTTGACAGACAGAGATCACAAGTAGGCAGAGAGGCAGGCAGAGAAAGAGGAGAAAGGGAAGCAGGCCTCCCGCCGAGCAGAGAGCCGGATGCGGGGCTCGATCCCAGGACCCCGGGATCATGACCTGAGCCGAAAGCAGAGGCTTTAACCCACTGAGCCACCCAGGCGCCCCAGCACACATATTCTTGAGAACACCTGAGAGAGTCCCCACGAAACTCTCAGAAATGACCGATTTACCATGGAAAAGGGGCTAAATTCTCACTATCAGTAGGTAAAAATTCAAAGTTCTCAAATTTGGATAATAATGTTTGGGGCAATAATAATATATTGTCACAGGTTGATGAGACCTGGACATACTCATTACATTTGGGGAATTCATTATGAGCTCTGTATTGCAGACTACTTACTGATCTTAGAATTAGGACTAGTGAACATTGGAAATAGGGTAGATACTTGACTTATAATTGTGTACTCAAAGGATTCAGTTGACCTTCTCTAAATCATTAACAGTTGGCCTCAGGTGAATTCCAGGCTGCAAGAAATAAACTATTTGCTACCATGACAAATTCCAAGGTTTTTAAAAAAGATTTTATTTATTTGACAGAGAGAGAGAGAGAGTGTGAGAGACAGAACAAGCACATGCAGGGGGAGTGGGAGGTAGGGGAGCAGCAGGCTCCCTGCTGAGCAAGGAGCCCGATGTGGGGCTCAATCCCAGGACCCTGGGATCATGACCTGAGCCAAAGGGCAGTTGCTTACCTGACTGAGCCACCTAGGTGCCCCAAAGTCCCAAGATTCTGACTCATTAAACATTAAAATAATAATCTCAAGTCCTGAATTTTAGCCTGGGCACAATTACATACATATGATTGCAGCTCAATATTTATGCCTATATCTTCTACTCCTTTTATGCCTGTATCTTACACTCACGAATTCCATTTCTCGAGAAATGGAATTCGTGAGTGTA
>RCUC01129146.1:0-13318 GCA_003697995.1 Taxidea taxus jeffersonii
CAGGTATGATTCTTGCAGAGGTATTGGCCAAGTAATTCAAATGTTACATTACATTTTTAGTTCCCACCTTAACTAAAGATCACATTTTCTTAATTAGGAAAACAACAGTCATGCATTTGTATCTTGGCTCTCAGAGGTAGTCAGTAGGTCCCAGATGGATTTCAAATCTTTCATTTGTAAAATACTCAAGATTCTCTAGAGATACTTCCAAAGTTATAGGAAAGTTAAGTAGGCAGTTTTATTGTCTAGTAAAAGAAGAATTAAGTAAGACTTTTCTTTTCAGTGCTTGAGAACCTGCTAGATCTCTGAAGAGGAGATGAGTTCAGGGAGGTTTTGGGCACAGATCAGATGAAATGAAAAATGTCCTCTGGGAGTGTGAGGCAGCTAAAGCCCAACTCATATAGTACTGGCAATCCAGAAAAGATTAAGAAGGAGTTAACAGCAAAAGGGTATCTAGACATTGACAGTATCCAGATGAAAGAAAGCAGTTAGCCATATTTCTAGGCTCTGATTCTGAGACAGCCATTTCCCGTTTACATGGCGATTGACGTAAGTAATGATTTGCCCTAAATTTAAAGTTTTATATACTGGTGGTGGGTATTAAGGAGGGCACGTATTGCATGGAGCACTGGGTGTGGTACATAAACAATGAATTTCAGATCACCGAAAAAAATTAAGTTTTTTTAAAAAGTTATATACTTGAAAAGATCTGAAAGCTTTGAACCTCATATTCTATACTACAGTATACACGGGTTCATTAGATGTATTGAATTGGGAAAAAAGAAGAAAGAATACATCCTACTTATATATGAAACAAACATTCCAATTAAGATTCTAAAATCAGACAGGTACATCTTCAGGATGACATGGGCTATCATGGGCTAGCTAAAATATATAGCCAACCACTCTTTGGTAAATCAAGTTTCAAAGTCTGAGTTAAATATACAAAGGCGATATATATGCAAAATGTGGATAAAGGGTTTTACTATAAGTTTTATAGGTTTGCCTGGAATCTGTTCCTAAGGATCAATTCTTTGTTGGCCTTGCTTTTGACAGCTCTGCTGTATATTTTGAATGCTTTATTTTTATAATATATATAATGTTTTTAAAGCAGTATCTCTAGGAACTCCAGAATCATGGAGGAAGTGGTGAAGTGGAGCAGAGAAAGCTAAAAAGTTCTAGAGGCGGTCTCATATCAGTGCTAACAGTAGTAGATCTGGATTCAGACAGACTGGGGTTTTTACATCCCATTCCCTTTTAGCTATATGACCTTGAGCTCATTTCTTAGCATCTGTAATTCCATATTTTCTCAAATATAAAACTGGTGATTTAACAGTAGTAATTTCATAATGATTTGCAGATAAAATAGGACACATCCAGGACTTTTTATAGTGCCTGCCCGCATTGATTTATTTTGGTTATGACCACACCATGGAATACTGTGTGTTTTTTGTGCTTGAAGTGAACACCAGGACACATGTAAAATTGACTACATTATAAACATTTATTACCTAAATATCAAAGTATTGATTAGTGACTTCAGTGCCAATAAAATTTCCTTCCATAACCTGCAAGGTGATGCTCGATGAACTCACAGAAACTAAAACATATATAATAAAATGATAAGGGAATTTAAATATTATTTCAATGAAAATAATCTACATTTTAAAGTTATGAATGGTTTTAATTAAAAATGAGTATTTATGGATTTTCTAGATTTCTTATATTTTGTTAGATGGCAACCTTAACTAGAGATTATATAATAGTAATTGAAAACCTCCATCTGCTGGCTTTCAATTTCAGCAAAAATTGTTATTATGTCCTTTTCTGATTTGATTCTCCTCCACCCATCAGTTACTACGCACAAAACAGCTTTTCCATTCACTAAAAATTCTACACTATATTACAGTTTTGTATTTCAAATCAGTATTCACTTTTTAATAAACAAAATAACTAACAGAAAAAGGTTTGGGCCATGATATAAACTTATATTTTTGAAAATATGACATTTTTGCACTAGGCAATAAAGCGGGAAAATTAATTATGTCATTGAAAGAAGACCTTATAATGTATAAATATCTATAATACTTTAACAAAAATATTTTCTTATAATGTTCACTAAATACTCTCATTATGTTTGAATAATTCAGTTGTTATGATAGAAATAAATAATTATATAGTGTATCATCTGGTAATTCTATTTTCAATTTTTTGAAGAAACTCATTTCCAACAGTGTCTGCTACCCAAAGAAAATGAAACCATTAATTCAAAAAGATATATGCACCCCTATGTTTATTGCAGCTTTATTTACTGTAGCTAAGATATGGAAACAACCCAAATGTCCATTCATGTATGAATGTATAAAGAATGTCATATATATATATATATATATATATATATATATATATATGATGGAATATTACTCAAACATGAAAAAGAATGATATCTTGCCATTTGCAACAAAACAGATAGACCGAGATGGTATAAAGCTAAGTGAAATAAGCCGGTCAGAGAAAGACAAATGCCATATAATTTCACTTACACACAGAATTGGAGAAACACAAAAAAGTGAATAAATGGAAAAAAAGAAACAAATAAACAAACACACTTTTACGTACAGAGAAGACCCTGGCTGCCAAAAGGAAGGTGAATAGAGGAAGGGTGATATTAATAAAGAAGATTTAGAATACACTTCTTAGGATGAGCACTGAAAAATGTGAACAATTTTTTAATTTAAATTCCAGTTACTTAATATACAGTGTAATATTACTGTTAGGTGGACAACATAGTGATTCAACACTTCCATGCATCACCTAGTGCTTATCACAACATAGAATTGCTGAATCAGTATATTGGACATTTGAAACTAATATAGCACTATATGTTCACTATACTTCAATTAAATTAATAAAATAACAAAAAGGAGAAAAACTGCTATTAAATACTCACTTTATTGAAATTCCATCTTTTCAATAAGTTGTCACAAAAATTAGATGAGACAGTCTATTTTCATCTATTGTCTTATATTATTTAAAAAATTCAAAACTACTGTACTCCTAGTAGCACAATGGGTCATTTAAAATTTGTATGTCTGAAACTGTAATTTTAAGTAACTGAGCATTCATAACTTATAAAAACTATCCATTTATAAGCTATGAAGCACAATTTATAATATACATCATATTGGCAGAAAACAGTATTACTCTTTCATTATCAACAGGAATTATAGTCCTCATACAAATTAATCATAAGCTTTGATTGCCCAATTTAAGCAATGCTCAGTGTTGCTTCTAATTTCACATAAACATATGAATTAAGCATTAGACTGATCTCAAAAAAAATTGAGATAGATTTTAATAAGTATATACATAAGCTCTGATTGTCCACAATTCATATAAATAAGTTCTCCAGAAGAGCCTATATCTCTCTAAAGCAGCAGGAAAACAGCATTTCTAGCTAGAAATTGAAAAGAATGCATTTGAAGTTAAACTAGAGTTGAAAAGAAATCCAGCTGGTCAAGGATTTTGATTCAAAAACAATTATTGAAGAACAACTATAGGCTAGCAACTCTACTACTTGGGACATACAAAGATAAATAAAGCCCAACTCACAGTCTTGACACCCTTATAGACCAGAAGGGAAAATATGATTTGATAAAGATAGTAATAGAACTAGTTATTAAGTTATATGGACCACAAAGAAGAGGCTAGGTGGAAAATTGAAAAGATCTCCCATTGGTAACCTCTATGATGAAAAGTAAGTATATTATGTTTGATCTTCATATAACACTTTCTAGTATATTTTTTAGTAAGAAAAATTGCATATATGTTGAAAACATTTCCCCTGAAGTGAGAAAGTCGCCATCCTTGGTGCTATGTGGTTAACAAGACTACCACAGTGTGAAATAGTATCATTTTATATTTTAATGAAAATCATTAGCTCATGAAAATTTGTTTAGGTAGGCAAAACAGCCATCTCTCTTGACTCATTATTTTTACCAATTTCCTCTTGGGAGTTAGTGGTTCTCTTCCTGACTACCAACAAATTTAAAATTTTTTAAGTGCATCATTTGCTTCTATAAGCCAGGAAGCCTGAAGTTAACTTTAGTTAACTAACACTATGGATACAGAGATGTTCAATCCTCTTCTTTGAAAATACTCCTCTACCTAGTCAGAATATTGACTTATTTCCCATCTTCTTGGCAGAAAATTTTTCTCTTGGGTCCATTTTTTGGAAGCTGGTTATTTTAATTCCTAAACTATTACTTCTAAGGTGTTAATTACTATAATGTAACAATTTGTTTTGCATCTTTGAAACACATATTTAAGGGAATGAGTGATCTGTATTAGATTTTTGAATTCACATTTTAATTAATCATTTAATTGCATATGCAAATACACAGATAAGTTTAAAAACATTGGAGAACACGTGACATATTTCCTTATGATCAGTTGAGGGTAGGTGAACCATATTCAGTCAGAAGACTCAGAACAAAAACAAGCTGGTTCAAAATGTCTGGGTCTTAAGTTTGTGCTACCACTTACCACCTCTGTGACCATGCCAAAGTTCTTTGTAATTATAATTTTCCAACTGGGAATTGTGACTATTAATATAACTACCTCATCTGATCACTATGAGGATTAAGTGATGTTTCAGTGAAGATCAGGTGAAATAATATAAGCATATGATTTAAAGTCTTGGCACTATAATATGTTAAATGTCAAAATTGATTGTATACATTAATCAAAGGAAATAAACAATCTGCATCATATTGGTTTTGGGTTTTTCTTGTTAAGTTCTTATCTAAATTCTAGTTACCAGATACTGTAATATTAGTTTCGGGTGTACAACATAGTAATTAAACACTTCCATATAATACCTGGTGCTCATCACAAGGGCACTCCTTAATTCCCATTACCTGTTTAACCCTTTCCCCACCCACCTCCCTTCTGGTAACCATCAGTTTGTTCTCTATAGTTAAGAGTCTGTTTCTTGGTTTGCCTCTCTCTTGCTCTCTTTTCCCCCTTTGCCTCTTTGTTTTGTTCCTTAAATTTCACGTATGAGTGAAATCTTTGGTATTTGTCTTTCTTTGACTAATTTCACTTAGCATAATACTCTCTAGCTCCATCTATGTCATTTCAAATGGCAAGATTTCATTCTTTTTTTATTGACTGTGAAATATTTTTCACTGTATGTGTGTGTGTGTATAAACATATATATATTCACATCAATTGTGTGTGTGTATAAACATATATATATTCACATCAATTCATCAGTTGATGGACACTTGGGCTGTTTTCATAATTTGGCTATTGTTGATAATGCCGCTATAAGCATCAGGGTACATGTATACCTTCCACTTAGTATTTCTGTATTCTTTGGGTAAATACCTAGTAGTGCAATTGCTGGATCATAGAGTTGTTCTATTTTTAACCTTTTAAGGAACCTCCATACTGCTTTCCAGTGTGGCTGCACCAGCTTGATATCCCACCAACAGTGTAGAAGGGTTCCTTTTTCTTACATCCTTGACAATAATTGATGTTTAATGTGTTTTTATTTTAGCCATTCTGACAGGCGTGAGGTGATGTCTCATTATAGTTTTGATTTGCATTTCCCTGATATTCAGTGATGTTGAACATCTTCTCATGTCTGTTAGTCATCTCTATGTCTTCTTTGGGAAATTGCCTATTCATGTCTTCTGCCCATTTTTAAATTGGACCATTTGGTTTTGGGTGTTGAGTTTAGTACGATATAGATATAGATAGATTATAAATATAGATAGATATAGATATAGATATGAACTAACCATTAATCCGATATGTCATTTGCAAATATCTCCTCCCATTCCATAGGTTGTCTTTTAGTTTTGTTGATGGTCTCCTTCACCGTGCATAAGTTTTTTGTTGTTGTTGTTGTTGTTGTTTGTTTGTTGTTGTTTTTTGTGAACTCCCGATAGTTTGTTTTTGCTTTGTTTCCCTTGTCTCAAGAAAAATATCTAAAAAGATGTTGCTATGGCTGATATCGAAGAGGATATTGCATGTCTTCTCCTCTAGGATCTTTATGGTTTCATATCTCACATTTAAGTTTTTCATTCATTTTGAATTTATTTTTGTGTATGGTATAAGAAAGTGGTCCACTTACATTCTTATGCATGTAGCTGCCCAGTTTTCCCAGCACCATTTGTTAAACACTATCGTTTTCCCATTGGATATTCTTTCCTGCTTTGTCAAAGATTAATTGGCCATACAGTTGTGGATTCATTTTTGGGTTCTCTATTCTGTTTCATTGATCTATGTGCTCATTTTTGTGCCAGTACAATACTGTTTTGATGACTACAGCTTTGTAATATAACTTGAAGTCTGGAATTGTGATGCCTCCAATTTTGGTTTACTAGTTTTGCTTTGTTTTGTTATTTTATCACTTGACAAAACCTTTGTAGAGGTGATTGTTTTTCTCAAGTATCACATTTTATTTTTCTCCTCATAATGTAAACATAATTCAATAAGATATAAAGTATTTTTAGGGGCATCTAGGTGGCTCAGTTGGTTAAGCATCTGGCTTCCGCTCAGGTCTTGATCTCAGGGTCCTGGGATTGAGCCCCACATCAGACTCCCTACTCGGTGGAAACTCTGCTTCTCCCTCTGCTTCTGCTCCTTAACCTCTCCCCCCACAACAGCTCATGCTGTCTCTCTAAAATAAATAAAATCTTTAAAATAAAAATATACTTTAAAACATATCTTTTTTTTTTAAGATTTTATTTATTTATTTGACAGACAGAGAACACAAGTAGGCAGAGAGGCAGGCAAAGAGAGAGGGGGAAGCAGGCTCCCCACAGAGCAGAGAGCCCGACATGGGGCTCAATCCCAGGATCCTGAGATCATGACCCAAGCCGAAGGCAGCGGCTAATCCACTGAGCCACCCAGGTGCCCCTAAAACATATCTTATGTTCTGTTATTTGATATAAACTTTTTATTTCTTAAATTTTGGTTTGGGGTTTCACTTAGAAGTTTTTATTAAAAGAGAAAATTTGATGTGTGCAAAATAAGTATGCAAAATATAATGAGTTTACTTATTTCTATAGTTATAGCATTATCTGTCCTTTTATTCAGACACTCTAAAAGACATGATAGAAAATTTCATCACACTAAAATTTCAACTTTTTTATAGCAATATATAACACAAACTAAGAAAAGAGATGGAAAGAATATTCATAACATATGTTTCAAACACAGGAATCTCTGACATGAAATCTTATAAATCAATGAGACATAAAAAATCATAGAAGCATGAAAATCTTAAATTTTACCAAAAAATAAATAAAAAATAAGAATGAAAAGAAAGAGGATTTCATTAATTGTTAAGAAAATGTGAAATAGAATGAGAAAATTTTCATTCCAAATAGGAAAACATAAAAGTGTATGATCTAAACATAATCATTGACGCTATGACAGTATACACTACCATACAGTTTGTTGGAATGTAATCAAATAAGTATTTGCGGGGTGAGAAAGTAATGAAAATCATCAGAAGTTTATATTCTATGTGTAATTCCACATCCATGAATCTGAGCACAAAGCTATACAATACTTAATTTTATACAAGTATATTTTGTGGCATTATACATAATAGCAATAACTTTGAAACAACTTAATATGACTTGTAAAAAGAAAGATAGTCAAATTATAATGTAATCGTGCACATAGTGGAAAACAATACATCATGGTAGAGTGAGGGAAATATACTTAAATATCTGACCTGGAAATTGTTAAGGGAAAATAAAGTTATTTGTAGGAAAATTTACAAAGCATAACCTTATATTTATAGAATAACAATATTAACCATCAAAATGATAAAAAAGGGGAAAATTTTGCAGTACAGATGCATTTATCCATATGCAAGAAGCAGTGTGAAATGAGAAACCATGGTGTGGATTTTCTGTAGTCTGTGGCAGGATGTTTAGGTGGAGTTTGTGGTGAGAGTGTGGTAAAAGTGAGTCAGTATGTGCTCAAATTCTTCTTAATTTCTTTCTTCTAAAATTCAGAAGAAATAATGGATAATATTTACTTCCTGAATCTTTTTAAAAGACAAAAACTCATAATATAGATGAACACAAAAATAATTCAAAAAAGTAGTGGAATAAAATACAGAAGAATTTCATAGAACCAATAGCCACTGTTGTCTGTCATTTTTGGTAATGGGAAGAAATAAAATCCTCTACTAAATATGATATTCTAGGCAATCTTATATCCTAATACATTCTAGTAAAGAATGGTCATTAGCAACAGCAATGACAACTAAAGAGGGGGTGGTGATTCCTAAAACATAAATAAATTACTTAGAAAATTATTTTTAACCTAGTAGCATGTACTTTCTAGTTTGTCACAGGCTTAGAGATGGAAGGAAGAGTTTCTCCTCATTTCAAAGAGCCCAAAGGCCATAATTTCCAATGTGTTTGGCTAGAAAATAGGATTCTTAAGGTAGTGTTTCCAGCACCTTACACCACATTCATTCCTCTCCCTATCTAATTATGTCACTATGAAAGGACTTCAGGGGCACCTGGGTGGCTCAGATGGTTAAGCGTCTGCCTTCAGCTCAGGTCATGATCTCTGGGTTCTGGGATTGAGTCCTGCACTGGGCGCCCTGCTCAGTGAGGAGTCTGCTTCTCCCTCTGCCTCCACCCCTCTCCCTGCTTGTGCTCTCCTGTTCAAATAAATAAATAAAATATTTTTAAAAAATGAAATGATTTCACTTTAGGTGGATTGTTTTTCATAATGATGAGTATATGGCTTGAAGGAAGGACTCATTTACAGGATTCTGTAGGATACAGACACAGGGTTGCCTTCAATATGTTCCATCATTTGAGGAATGCCAACTTCCAGAGACTCTATTGGCCAAGATACCTGCAGCTCCTTGGGACAGGTATGCTTCAGTTCCACCTGCAAAGTTATTTCTATGTGTTTACACCTGCCAGAAATAAGTACACAGATAGTGCAGGTGCAGTGGAGAAGATCCACCCTATGATGCTTTCTGATTCTAAATTTCCAATAGAAAGAGCCCACATAAATGGAATCTGTACAGTTTTATAGCACTAATGCACAAACCATCGACATAGAGGTAACATTTTTGATTCATGAGACAGTAATTCTGTCCAGTGTATCTTCGTGGGGGGAAACTAAACTTTTACCTTATTCCTAGTACCACAGTATAAGAACAAATGTAATGGAAATATTCATGCATAAACTCCCCTCACCACTCAAGTCCCCTTCAGTAAAAACCTGTAAAAATATAACATAAAGGTTTATTATTTTTGTTACTTTTGCCCCATACAAGCTATGCTACTACAAAATAGGATCCATTGAATTTTCATTTTTTATATCAAATCACAGAAAACTATTTTTTCCAGGTTATCCAATTAAAGTAGGAATTTACATATACAATGTTTTCGGAATTTTGATTGACTTTAAAACATGCATGAAAATTGTAACATCATTATCAACTATTTTGTTTTTCCTGTACAATAATAATAGTATTGATAATTCAGTATGTGCTCAAGTTCTTATACTCCTGGTCCTAATTATTGCTTTAACAATATTCTGTTATGTATACTATTCCATTTCACTGTTACCAGCTGGAAAATCACAGTTTAGAAAAGTTTTGCAATTTATAAAAGGAGTCACAGTTAGTAGGTGATAGATCAAGAATTTGAAACCAGATATATCTAGATTTTGAGTTGGATTTTTTTAGCCATTAAGTCCTTTGATAAGGTAAATCAATACATTGTGACTAAGTAGGATCTTGGTCACAATGACTGCTTTTGAAGTTTGCAGTCAAATTACACAAACTAATTGTTTGTAATAACACATAAAAAACTCTTTTTATTGCTGATTAATTATTTACATGTACTTTGAAGATTTAGGGGAACAAGCCTTTTAATAAGCAGGGATTTTGCAAGTATTTTCTCCCAGTCCATAGCTTATTTTTTTATTCTTTTAGCAGTGCTTTTCACAGAGTATATTAGTTTTTATATGACTACAGAATTAATGCCTTTAACCATCAGAAACTAATTTTCTTCCAGTTCTGGAGATCAGAAATTTTACTGGAACATGGGTGTTAACAAAGCTGTCTGAGAATAAGATTTGTTTGTTTGTTTATGGTTTTATTAAAGCCCTGGGACAGGACCCCTGGGCAGAATGAGCTGCTTCCCCAGGGCTGTGAGGGTTGAATACTCCCTTTAGAACTTCTGGTGGTAAATGCTCTTGTAGGTTCTAGCTTCTGGTGTGTGCTGTGACCAGATTGCTCCAATTTCTGCCTTCATCTTCACCTCCTTCTTTTTTTGTGTGTGTGAATAAGCTCCCTCTGCCTCTTTCTTACAAACTTTGGAGTTAGGGACCATCTGGATAATCTAAAATAAACTCCCCATGGCAAGATTTTAATCAGACTTACAATGACACCTTTTAAAAAAAAAATCCATTTATTTGTTTGACAGAGAGAAAGAACACACTAACAGGGGGAGTGGCAGAGGGAGAGGGGAAAGTAGGCTCCCTGCTGACCCAGGAGCCTGATGCAGGGCTCCATCCCAGGACCCTGGGGTCATAACCTGAGCTGAAGGCAGACACTTAACTGACTGGGCCACCCAGGCATCCCTACAATGATGCTTTTCTTATAAGGCCACATTTACGATTCCAAGGATCAAAACCTAATATCTTTGGATTGATATTATTCATCCTACTACATAGAGGATAAGTTTTTAATTGAATAATGTCCTACCTACCGATACTTTTCTTTCATGATCATGCTTTTGGTATCATATCAAAAAACTCATCACCAAACCCAAGGTTACACAGATTTCCTGTGTGTTCTTCTAGAAGTTTTATGGTTTTGCATTTAACATTTGTTGAGATCTAAGATCCATTTTGATTTAATTTTTTAAAATCACTTAATTGAGGTAGATTGACATGTTACAAACTATACATACTTAATGTGTACAGCGTGATAGGTTTGGAGATAGGTATACACAAGAAACCATCACTAAAACCTAGGCCATAAATATATCCATCACCTTCAAGTTTTCTCCCACTCTCATTATTTATATGAGGATGATGATAAGCACCCTTAACATAAGAGCCACCCTGTTAGCAAATTTGTAAGTATACAAATACAGTATTGTTAACTATAGGCTCCTGCTATACAGTGGGACTGTAGGATTTACTCATCTTTTATAACCAAAACTTTGTACCCTCTAACTAATGTAAACTCATTTCCTTCTCCTACCCAACCACTGGCAACCACCATTCTGTTCTTGCTTCTAAGAGTTTGACTATTTCAAGTTCCTCCAATAAATGAGATCATACAATATTTGTCTTTCTCCATCTGGCTTATTTCACTAAGCAAAATATACTCCAGGTTCATCCAGGCTGTTACAAATGATAGGATCTCTTTCCCTTTTAAGGTTGAATAATGTGTATATCTGTGAAAGGGTGTGTGTGTGTATGTGATATGTGTATTCATGTGCTCACATGAGTGTGCATTTGTTTTTATTTAAATACCAGTTAGTTAACATACAGTGTAATATTAGTTTCAGGTGTGCAATATAGTGATTCAACACTTCCATACAACACCCAGTGTTCATTGTGTGTGTGTGTATAAACCATATATATACATATATGGTTTTCTTTATTCATTTATCCACTGATAGACATTTAGGCTGCTACCATGTCTTGGCTATTGTGAATGCTGCAGTGAACATGGGTGTACAAGTATGTACATGAGTGAACAAGTATCTATTTTGAATGAAATGTTTTAGTCTATAATGTACAATAGTGATAATAACCAATGGTCTCCCAATCCTCACCTCCTTAATAATTTAAAATACAAGGTTTTTTTTTTTGTCTTCCTAGCTGAGATAAAAATTGAAAACAGCCAATAACTTATATGCATATTTACATGTGTTCCTTGATTCCAAAATGATTTTTTGAGAAAAGTAAAAATTTGAGTGACTAATATGTATTTATACCACTGACAAAATTTGTTTGTTGATTTATAAGCTTGATAACACAGAAATAAAGCTAGAATCTTTACAAACTCTTCTGAATAATCTACTACATCTTTTTGTTGTCCTTAAGTTTTTAATTTTAATTCCAATATAGTTAACATACAGTGTTATAGTAGTTTCAGGTGTACAATATAGTGATTCAACAATTCTATACATCACTCAGCGCTCATCATGATAAGTGTACTCTTAATCCCATCATCTATTTCATACATCACCCCACCACCTCCCCTCTGGTAATTCTCTGTTTAGTCTCTATAGTTAAGAGTCTGTTTTTTGGTTTGTCTCTTTTCTACCTTTACTTGTTTGGTCTCTTAAATTCCACATATGAGTGAAATGCTCGTATTTGTCTTTCTCTGATTGACTTATTTCACTTAGAATTATACTCTCTAGCTTCATTGATGTTGTTGCAAATTGCAAGACATAATCTACTATATCTTAAATACCTTGGGATGATATGTCAACCATGAAAAATTATGCTTACACAATGATACCAGGAAGAACCAGAGTTATGTAAATCTTTGGTGTTAAAGCAAAGAAGTCTCCTTTCTCTACATTATTTAAATATATAACAAAACCTTATTTATTGAAATTACATTATTCCCTTGAATTACATTATTATAATAATTACATTATTACATTATTCCCTTTCAAAAATAAATTTTCAAATATGTTATGAGCTCTTCCTAAGGTTGATGCTAAAATATTCAAGATCAATGTGTGATTGATTCATTTAAATCAGATTAACAATTCAGTTCTAGGGAAAATGTTGGTGTTTCCCTAAATTGAATGAACGCTTACTAATCATACAATAAAAATTATAAAAATAAGTGTACTATGAAATATCTTACACATATCTCTGTTCAGAAATGTTGTCTGTGTTTTATTAGTTATTATTATTTCATTCAACATAAGTTCTAGTATAATATATTGCTTTTGCAAATTAAGTTTTTAATGAAAATTTTGACCAATTATAAAGAATATAGAATGAATCCATATCATAACTTTACCACATTTACTTTATCTCCTAATATTTTTATTATTTATAAGTTACAAATGTCTTCATTTACATTCCCTCCAAACCCAGATATTGTTTTACAAAGTTGTAGGTACATGAATTTACCTATTATAACTTAAGACACAATTATGATTTCTCCAAGATTTTGAACTCACTGAAATTAAAATAAAATCTGAACTCTTTACTGTGATCTAACTAGGCCATAATCTACCTCCTATTTACCTTTGTAATTTCATTTTACATCATGCAC